>UESW01003162.1:0-110226 GCA_900491605.1 Calamus simplicifolius | reverse complement strand
CGCAAGGCTTGGGTGTCGTTTGCCAGAACTAGGATGTCTCGTATGTTTCCGTCCTTCGGGTGTCGCCGCGCAAGGCTTGGGTGTCGTTTGCCAGAACTAGGATGTCTCGTATGTTTCCGTCCTTCGGGTGTCGCCGCGCAAGGCTTGGGTGTCGTTTGCCAGAACTAGGATGTCTCGTATGTTTCCGTCTTCGGGTGTCGCCGCGCAAGGCTTGGGTGTCGTTTGCCAGAACTAGGATGTCTCGTATGTTTCCGTCCTTCGGGTGTCGCCGCGCAAGGCTTGGGTGTCGTTTGCCAGAACTAGGATGTCTCGTATGTTTCCGTCTTCGGGTGTCGCCGCGCAAGGCTTGGGTGTCGTTTGCCAGAACTAGGATGTCTCGTATGTTTCCGTCCTTCGGGTGTCGCCGCGCAAGGCTTGGGTGTCGTTTGCCAGAACTAGGATGTCTCGTATGTTTCCTTCGGGTGTCGCCGCGCAAGGCTTGGGTGTCGTTTGCCAGAACTAGGATGTCTCGTATGTTTCCGTCCTTCGGGTGTCGCCGCGCAAGGCTTGGGTGTCGTTTGCCAGAACTAGGATGTCTCGTATGTTTCCGTCCTTCGGGTGTCGCCGCGCAAGGCTTGGGTGTCGTTTGCCAGAACTAGGATGTCTCGTATGTTTCCGTCCTTCGGGTGTCGCCGCGCAAGGCTTGGGTGTCGTTTGCCAGAACTAGGATGTCTCGTATGTTTCCGTCCTTCGGGTGTCGCCGCGCAAGGCTTGGGTGTCGTTTGCCAGAACTAGGATGTCTCGTATGTTTCCGTCCTTCGGGTGTCGCCGCGCAAGGCTTGGGTGTCGTTTGCCAGAACTAGGATGTCTCGTATGTTTCCGTCCTTCGGGTGTCGCCGCGCAAGGCTTGGGTGTCGTTTGCCAGAACTAGGATGTCTCGTATGTTTCCGTCCTTCGGGTGTCGCAAGCTAATGTTTCCGTCTTCGGGTGTCGCCGCGCAAGGGGTGTCGTTTGCCAGAACTAGGATGTCTCGTATGTTTCCGTCCTTCGGGTGTCGCCGCGCAAGGCTTGGGTGTCGTTTGCCAGAACTAGGATGTCTCGTATGTTTCCGTCTTCGGGTGTCGCCGCGCAAGGCTTGGGTGTCGTTTGCCAGAACTAGGATGTCTCGTATGTTTCCGTCTTCGGGTGTCGCCGCGCAAGGCTTGGGTGTCGTTTGCCAGAACTAGGATGTCTCGTATGTTTCCGTCCTTCGGGTGTCGCCGCGCAAGGCTTGGGTGTCGTTTGCCAGAACTAGGATGTCTCGTATGTTTCCGTCCTTCGGGTGTCGCCGCGCAAGGCTTGGGTGTTTTGCCAGAACTAGGATGTCTCGTATGTTTCCGTCTTCGGGTGTCGCCGCGCAAGGCTTGGGTGTCGTTTGCCAGAACTAGGATGTCTCGTATGTTTCCGTCCTTCGGGTGTCGCCGCGCAAGGCTTGGGTGTCGTTTGCCAGAACTAGGATGTCTCGTATGTTTCCGTCCTTCGGGTGTCGCCGCGCAAGGCTTGGGTGTCGTTTGCCAGAACTAGGATGTCTCGTATGTTTCCGTCCTTCGGGTGTCGCCGCGCAAGGCTTGGGTGTCGTTTGCCAGAACTAGGATGTCTCGTATGTTTCCGTCCTTCGGGTGTCGCCGCGCAAGGCTTGGGTGTCGTTTGCCAGAACTAGGATGTCTCGTATGTTTCCGTCTTCGGGTGTCGCCGCGCAAGGCTTGGGTGTCGTTTGCCAGAACTAGGATGTCTCGTATGTTTCCGTCCTTCGGGTGTCGCCGCGCAAGGCTTGGGTGTCGTTTGCCAGAACTAGGATGTCTCGTTCGCGAGCATTTCATTTACGACCAAGCAACCATAATTCAAAAGTTACGACACTCGTGTTTTATATATGATCTTGTGTAAGTTGACTCAATACATAAGCATCAAATTCATCCATTAAAGTTTCTGACGGCGGAACAATTATCTCCAGGTCCTCTTCAGTATTAATAGACTGCAAACAAGTCTGCCTGCTACTTGAAGCAGCTCTTTCCTTGGCCTGATTTTTCCTTGATCTTTTTGCCTTCTTCTCGACTGCACTCTTTAATCTGTTCTCTCTCGGGCGACCTTTCGTCCTAATTTGTTCAGGATCTTGAATTACCAGCTCTGAACGTGGTTTAGCTGCGCAGTTGGCATCCACGGCAGTTTTGAATAGAGGCGGTAGACCATCCATCACTACATTAAATGCATCTTCAGACATGGAGGCTATCTCTGCGAGCTTCGTCATCCGATGAGACAGCAAACTATATCTACAATCATAAACAGAATATTAACGATAACAAATATTAAGACATTTCAATTAAAAAATTGTCACTGCGTACCGTGAGTTTCGTGTGCTTTTATCATAACCCTCAGTATTGCAGTCGAATTCGTCGAATTGGTATTTCATGTCCTTGCACCATCTCTTCAAGAAGTATTTATCTGGTAAACGAAATACGTCATTTTGATGAAGAACCAACAGGGCATGCCTACACTGGTACCCCTTGAACTGAAAGGATCGGCACTGGCATTGGACATCCTCAATATTTCTATCGTATGACACGATATAATCTTTGATCATCTCCTTGCCAATTCCATCGACTTCAATCCTTTCATACGACTTGACGGAATATATACACGTGTTGCCAGCTTCGTTGATCAATTTTGTATTTGATGCAGCCATTTCAAGGATCTCATTCTGGAATTTTTTGAAAATGCTCCGTGTATACCTTCCTGCAGCTTGTCTCTCAAAAGGTGATGATGTCTTTAGGAAAGCTATCGTTTGCAAAGTCCTATTATCTTCCTCATTTTCGGCCTCGTATCGTTTTTCCAAGGCATCTTCGTACTTACTTATAAACTCCGTTAGTGTTGTCTTCGAATTTATAAACCCATCGAAGAAGTGATTAATGCCCTCGCTCCTTTGTGAAGATGACATCCCTGTTAAACATTTTGTCAACCAAAAATTAAAAAAAAAAAGCGTTTAAATGAATCATGAACCAAAGCCACCATTGACATACAAACCTGCGAAGAATGTATCCTTGAGGTAAACTGGGACCCATTTTTCCCGACATTCGTATAGGACATTGAACCAATCTATAGACTTGCATTCTTTATATTTCTCCATAACATGTGCCCACCTTTCCTCGAATGAATTTATGGTCAATGAATCATATATTGCCTCATCGAAATCAACCATAAACTTGGGATTTGCCGTGCAAATGTGGCCAATCTTTTCCGGTATCTTCTTCAATATATGCCAAAGACAAAATCGATGTCGGGTATTAGGAAAAACTTCTTTGACAGCAGCCTCGATTGCCTTATCTTGATCAGTAATCATGGCAATAGGTGCTTGACCACCATTTGCATCCAGCCAAGTCTTAAAAACCCATTTATATGTCTCAGTACTCTCATCAGACAACAATGCGCATCCAAGCAAGGTTGACTGTCCATGATGGTTCACCCCAACAAATGGACAAAAAGGCATTTGATATCTGTTTGTCAAGTAAGTTGAGTCAAAGCTTAGAACATCACCGAAGTATGTGCATGCCAATCTTGACCTTGGATGAATCCAGAAGACAGACCTCAGATGACCATTATCATTGAGGTCTAAGGAGTAGAAGAAATTGGGATTTTTGAGTTGCATTTCGGCAAAATGAATTACCATCGACTGAGCATCTCCTTCTTTCAGCTTAGACTGACGTTCGCGACTAATGAAGTTACGAGCATCCTTCTCGGTGAAATCCAATTGTCCTCTGCCCCCTTTTCTCCTTGCTATGGCAGAGTATATCTGAGTCGTCGGAACATTCACGGCATGTAAATTGCTGATCTCTGCCTTCTCTGGTGTGCTGATCCTCCTATGCGACCGTAGATAACCAGCTGATGTTATGGATAGCCCATGGTTATGTTCTAGAGAAACCTCATCCAAAATCCACTTACCACTTGTAGCATTCAGTCTTGCTTTTATGGATGCCATACAACCAACTTTCCCAGTATCCCTATGATTCATACTCTTCTCTGATTTTCTGGATTTTCCTTGCCTCCAACACGCCAGGTGCTTGAAGCAAAGTTGTTTTTTGTTGTTGGCCCTGCTACACACTGTTGTGATTCCAAAGCCAACTCGTTTCGCGTATCCATTGTAGAACGTATATACATCATCGGCTGAATTGAATTCCATCCCAGTTTGAGGAACTACAATATCATCCACTGCATTTGGAACGACGGGTGAAGCTGCACGGCCGGGAGTGTTATCTTCTTCTTTCCGATCTACATTTTCAGCATCAACTGTGAAAATATAGGCACGCATTCATGAACAGCTACTCCTACGCGACACCCCAGTTGAAATCTACTGACACCCTAGCTCCAATGCTACGACACCCGTGGCTTAGAACTGACCGCGCGGAGAATCCCTCCGACAGCACAGTAGAAATGGATTTCGGCCGAAACTCCTTCGAGACACCCACGTTGAAAGCTCACGACACCCTAGCTTTAAGGCGACGACACCCGTGCTTAGAACTGACCGCACGGACAATCCCCATGACACCCTAGGAGAATTGGTTTTCGGCCGAAAGTCATTAGAGACACCACTGTTGAAAGCTCACGACACCCCTAGCTTAATGCGACGACACCCGTGCTTAGAACTGACCACGGCGAGAAAGCCCGCGACAACCAAGTTACTAAAATTTAATTTTATTTATAAAAAAAAATTACATTAGCCCTCACTGGGGCTTGTCTCCTTCGGTCGCTGCGTCCTCGATCTGGCGATGGAGGGACGCTACTTTCCCCTCCAGGTGGCTATTGGCCCGACGCAGGACCTCTATCTCTTTTGTTGAAACATCCTGGTATTCCTCGAGCGCCAGCCTGAGTTCCTCGATGATTGCGTGCGACTCAGCATAAACCATCGCGTCGATGGTGACGGTTGGGCGTCGGCTGCCATGGCTGCCAGTAGATCTCACCTCGCCTCTGGAAGCCATCTTGTGGTCAGTTCAAGCTGGAAAGGTGAGTAACGATGGCATTCCCCCATCCTTATTTAAGGTTCCCCTGGCGGGTGTTTCGATTGCCATGCGCCACCATCTCAGTGGTTGTTCACAGGAATCGAATCGGTGCGCCACCACGCCCCGCCCTCCACGTTGAGTTTCGAGGGATGGGGAACAGAACAGTTTCGGGAAGCAAACAGTCTTAAGTTTAACGTCGTCCCAAGAGAAAATTCACGACACCCAAGGATGATTTGGATTTCGGCCGAAACTCCTTCGCGACACCCCACTTGAAAGCTCACGACACCCTCGGATCAATGCTTCGACACCCGTGCTGAGAACTGAACACGGAGAATCCCCGAGACATCCCAGGGATGAGTTGGATTTCGGCCGAAACTCCTTCGCGACACCCATGTTGAAAGCTCACGACACCCTAGCTTTAAGGCGACGACACCCGTGCGTCGAACTGATCACAGAGAGAACCCCCGCGACACCCCTTCTCGAATTCGGCCGAAACTCCCTCGTGACACCACAGTTGTAAACTCACGACACCCTAGCTTTATGGCGACGACACCCGTGGGTTCACTGTTAATGCATGGGTGTCGTCCCCTTAAAGCTAGGGTGTCGTGAGTTTACAACTGGGGTGTCACGAGGGAGTTTCGGCCGAATTCGAGAAGGGGTGTCGCGGGGGTTCTCCTGTGATCAGTTCGACGCACGGGTGTCGTCGCCTTAAAGCGAGGGTGTCGTGAGCTTTCAAGTGGGGTGTCGCGAAGGAGTTTCGGCCGAAATCCAAATCATCCTTGGGTGTCGTGAATTTTCTCTTGGGACGACGTTAAACTTAAGACTGTTTGCTTCCCGAAACTGTTCTGTTCCCCATCCCTCGAAACTCAACGTGGAGGGCGGGGCGTGGTGGCGCACCGATTCGATTCCTGTGAACAACCACTGAGATGGTGGCGCATGGCAATCGAAACACCCGCCAGGGGAACCTTAAATAAGGATGGGGGAATGCCATCGTTACTCACCTTTCCAGCTTGAACTGACCACAAGATGGCTTCCAGAGGCGAGGTGAGATCTACTGGCAGCCATGGCAGGCGACCCCCAACCGTCACCATCGACGCGGTGGTTTATGCTGAGTCGCTCGCAAGCAGCGAGCGACTCATCAAGACGGCCGAGAAATACCTGGCCGTTACAACAAAAGAGATAGAGGTCCTGCGTCGGGCCAATAGCCACCTGGAGGGGAAAGTAGCGTCCCTCCAGCATCACATCGCCGACGCAGCGACTGAAGGAGATAAGCCCCAGTAAGGGCTAATGTATTTTTTTTTTTGATAAATAAAATTAAATTTTAGTAACTTGGTTGTCGCGGGCCTTCTCGCCGCCGTGATCAGTTGGGTGTCGTCAATTTTCAACTGGGGTGTCGTCGCCCTAAAGCTAGGGTGTCGTGGGATTTCGTCTGGGGTGTCGCGAAGGACTAACGGCCGACTTCGAACTAGGGTGTCGCGGGGATTATCTCCGTGGTCTCTTGTTCAATCACGGGTGTCGTCTCGTTAGAGCTAGGGTGTCGTGAGATTTCAACAGGGGTGTCGCGATTGATTTTCTGCCGAATTCAATTAGGGTGTCGCCGGGTTCTCTCTATGTGCACATTTATAAGACGGGTGTCGTCGCCCTAAAGCTAGGGTGTCGTGGGATTTCGTCTGGGGTGTCGCGAAGGACTTACGGCCGAATTCGAACTAGGGTGTCGCGGGATTCCTTACCATGCGGACTCTCAGAGCGGGGGGGGAAGAAAGAGAGTTATTCTTGCACAGATGAAATTCAGTTGAGCACGAACCCACGCCCTCGTCTGAAAGTCCGGTCGACGGGAGTCTACTGGAGTCTTCAAATATAAAAGTTTATCCAATGAGTTTTTCCCTGCCAACACCTCACGTCGACGTTCGCTTCTCTCTCTGAATTCGGCCAGGTCTGTAAGATGGGCCTAAGCTGAGGTTTTGGTAAGGAAAATCTTACAGACCTGGCCGAATTCAGAGAGAGAAGCGAACGTCTACGTGAGGTTTTGGCAAGGAAAATCTCATTGGATAAACATTTATATTTGAAGCCTCCAGTACACTCCAGTAGCCAGGTTTTTCAAAGCGAGGGCGTAGGTTCCTTCTCAACTGATTCCTTAGCATCCGGACTCTCAGAGCGAGGGAGGGGAAGAAAGAGTTCATCTTGCAGAGATGAAATCCAACATAAATTGGCGCTAGGATGGAGCGAAAGGGCCGCATTATAAGAGTTGCTTACAAAACAGTTATGACTCTCAGAGTGTCATAACTATTTCGTTCTAAGGTAGTTACCCGCGCATTAAACGCATTAACTAACTCTAACCAGACTGAAAAACTGTTGATGTAATAAAGAAGTGAGAAGAAAGAGTTCTTACTTGCTGCGGCTGACATATCCGGTGTACAAAGTTTTTTTACACAGACTCCTGACTCCAGTATCAAGGTTTTCCAGTCCAGTAGCTAAAGTATTTTCAGCCTCTAAGCTGGAAGAAACAGAGTTCTTCTTGCACAGATGACAGAAAACGTAAAATGGCGCCATGAAGAAGCGAAAGGGCATTTTGTCCGCATGAAAATTTTAAAAAAAAGCAACAGCATTAAATGTCCGTCACGTTCAGAACGTTACGTCAAAGCCCAGCCCTACCGCCTGTCAGGTCGTCCACGTCGGATCCACGTGGACCAATAGGAAGACGCGGTGCAGCCCACGTCAGCGTTGCTGCACCGGGGCCGGTGTACAAAGTGTTTTCCATTTAGTATTCAGCAAGTCCCAGTTTTTGTATTCAGCCAAGATGGACCAAAGAAAATGAGACAAACCGTTGTTGAATTTTGTTATTATCATTACAAAATATCCAATATCAAGCTTTATTTTGTATTTAATACTTATATCTATCAAGGAAAATGGAAAATAATTTATAAGATTTTTTTGAAAAATAATTAGTTCAATTGCTTGCTATACTGAAAATTTATTCTTTAAACTTTTGAAAACCATAGAAAAAGATAAATAGACTAACTGAAATGCAATAATAAGAATAAAATAGGCCATAAGCAAGTGAACTGGTGGTTCCTGTATGACCGTATCTTCTTGCAACTAATATAACCATCTTTGTATATTTAAAAAGAATCTACTATATTTGTGATGACTTTTACTTAGGTGACCCATGATCTAAATCCGGATCCACCAATTTATGATGGGTTTATTTTAAGCTAACTCATTGCCAACCCAAATGTAAAATTGTCCACCCCAAATTAGTTGGGAGTTTTCTATCTACACCCAAAAAATTACTCTCGGCACCATATTTTTTTTTTTAAAAAAATTTAAATTATCCTTCATATTTTCTTTCCATACCCATCCGAAACAAACCTCTTCGGGCACCGTCTCCTCCCCCCTCCCCCTCCTCCCTCTGGCATTGGCTCCCCTTCCTTTCTCGACTTCGGTCGCTCCGGCCCTTCCTTTCTTATCCTTTTTCATTCGATCTATCCAGATCAAACGGAAGCTGCATGTTCGAACAGAGAGCCTTTGTTCGACCGAACAAAGGGATAAGGGGAGATGGAGGCCAGGGCCGAACAGAGGGGTAAGGGAAGATGGAGACCAGGGGGCCGATGCCGGTGCCGGAAGGGGGGGAGGGGACGGTGCTGGAGGGGAGGGGAGGGGAGCCGGAGGCCAAGGGGAGACCGGGGCTGATGGGGTGGTACCGGAGGGGGCCAAGAGGAATTGGTGCTAGGAGGCGGTGCCAGGAGGGGAGCTGGTGCCAACGAGGGGAGAGGAGTCGATGTCGACCAAGAGGGAGCCGGTGTCGGAGGGGAAAGGGGAGCTGGTCTCGAAGGGTGGAGGGGAATCGATGGCAATGGGGGAAAGGGAGTCCGTGCCGACCGAAAGGGGGAGCCGATGTCGGAGAGGAGGGGACAGCCGATGCTGAAGAGGAGGGGGGAGGGGGAGAGGGGGGGAAGAGACGGTGCTGGAAGGGGTTTGTTTCATATGGGTATGGAGAGAAAATACGAAGGGTAGTTTAGAAATTTATTTTTTTAAAAAATATGTGGGTGTTGAGAGTAATTTTTGGGGTGTAGATAGAAATTTTCAAATTAGTTTGTATTGGGCATGTGAATTAGCAATTTTAGCCATGTTTTGCAAGCTTAATGATAGAATGTGGAAAAAAAAACAGGGCTAGGTACTAAACATTAGGATTAAAAGAAAAATAAGAAAATAAAAGTTTAAAATATACTTTTGATCCTCAAACTTTTACTTAATTTATTTTAATTTTTTATGTTATTATAGTTTAATCCTTTATATTTTAAATAATTTATATTTTAAATATTTTATTATATAAAATTAATTAAAATTGATGAAATAATCAATGTATTCTTCTAATATGAACACATGAAGTGATTGATAGGATAATACGGGTATTTTATAAATTTTAATTGACTCAATGTAATGAAACTATATTTTTAAAAAGCAAAAATTTAAGTAACGATAACAAAACGTTATGAGAATTGATGAGGGGTAAAATCATCATTGCATTAATGACCGCACACGTCGACAATTGGGTCTAGTCCAATTTCAACGTCCTGTCGATTAGCTGTCAAGCCCACTAGCAGCGAAGCCCAATCATCCTCAGCGGCATCAGGTCATCCCGATAACCCTAACCATTCTCATACCTCGGCAACCCGAGCCATCCATACCTCGGTAGCCCGAGCCATTCTCATACCTCCGCAACCCGACCCATCTAACTAGCAAAATACGGACCCTACCGACCTCATAACAAACTTGATTCGAATCCGTTCTGAATCCTAATGGCTTT
This sequence comes from Calamus simplicifolius, assembly GCA_900491605.1. Lineage (NCBI taxonomy): Eukaryota > Viridiplantae > Streptophyta > Magnoliopsida > Arecales > Arecaceae > Calamus > Calamus simplicifolius. The sequence goes on along the minus strand of UESW01003162.1, from coordinate 100,413 downwards.
CAGACCTCCCCTCGCGACACGCCCAAAGAATCAGGTGATCCCCTATAAATATCGCTGCCCTCTAATCTCTTAGGTACACAACTATGCATGCTTGAACACTCACTCATTTTTGCTCATTGTTATACTAAGAGCAGCTCCATCTGAGCTCGGAGCTCTCGGAAGAGAACACCCATATAGGGGAGCTCTTCTGTAAGAGTCTTCTCCTCATATCTGCTTGCTGTGAATCTTCACTAACTTGGGCGTCGGAGGGTCCTCCGCAGAGGGCAACCCCCGCAGCACCCTCTGCGCATGGACTGTCTTGCAGGTTCCACCCCGAGGCGATGAGATCGGCGTCCGGATTAGGAGCCAGAAGCGCACCCGAGTTGGAGAACGGATTTCCGCGGCAACAGATTGGCGCTAGAGGAAGGGCCTCAAGTTCCATAAATTTGTGATCCAGGAGACAAGACTCAAAGAACCAGAGGAGGCATCCTTTGATGGCCAATCGAAAGAGAGCCACGTCCGAGGCTCAAGATCAGGCCGCCTCTCAAAGGCCTGACCCAGTTAGCGGTGCGGTGCCCCGCCACCACTGCCAGCTAAAACTCCTTCACCGCCGGCAAAGGTGGTGACGCTGGATCAGTTCACCACTCTGGTCCAGCAGGTTCAAGCATTGACCCAATTGGTCCAGGGGCTCCAAGCAGGGCATTCCCTTCTTCGAGAGGATCATGAGGGAAGAGATTCCCCCTCATGTTAAGCTCCCTACCATCGAGTCGTACCATGGATCCACCGATCTCGACGACCACTTGAGCAGCTTCAGATCCATTATGATGTTCTACGAAGCGTCGGATGTGATCCTGTGTTGAGCTTTCCCCTCTACTCTAAGGGGATCTGCCCAAACCTGGTTCAACAGCCTGAAGCCAGGTTTGTTGGTCCAGATAGCAACCCAAGAGGGGGAGTGAATTGGGTTTTTCAAAAATTTAAACTCTTTTGAAAAATAACCCCCAGCGGAAATAAAACTTAAATTCACACAAATTAAAACAGAACAAGCACAAATAGAGAGTTAAAGATAAAGAGACAATCATGGCAAACACAAGAGATTTTATAGTGGTTCGGTGTACCTACACCTATATCTACTCCCAAGTACCTCTTGGGTCCACACTATAATCAATCTGATTACAGCAGAGTTGTTTTGCAAGCTCACAACTCGAACTTGTTGTTTTCCTGGGTGCACAACGAACCCAGCTGGTTTTCAAGGCTCACCAGCACAAAACCTAACACCACAAGCTAATGCTTGCACAAGGCTAACAGCCTCAACTGAATCAATCACCAGATTGACCCAGCAAACAATATTTTTTTTACAAGATAAACAGCTCCTCCAATGAGCAAATATACAATAATGAAACAAGAATAAGAGGATAGGAATCAAAGCCTGATTCGCAGATCTTGGTGGCTTCTTCCTTCTCTTCCTTTGAATGGATCTTCCTTCAAGATGCTCTTGAGACTCAGAAGATCAGAAAACTAGGGCTTCTTTCTTCTCTTGAGATTTCTTTGAAATAGAACAACAAAAGCTTGGAATCTCTCTCTTTTCTTTTGGGGAATCAGTATGATTTTTCCTTACAAGTTTTTCCTCTTTTCTTTATTGATTTTCTGATGGATTTCATAGATTTCTCTCTATTCTTTTCTTTTTGTCTCTCTTGTCTCTCCTTGTTCGGATGCAACAAACCCTCTTCTTATAGATCCCGATTAATCCATAAATAGTTTTAAACTATCCATTAGAAACAAGTGTAAGAAGGATTAGATCCATAAATAGCAATAGCCGTTGGGATTAAAAAGATAAAGATAAAGTTTAGAGTCGTTCTGACAGTTCTGGAGTCGCGTCTGACATTCTGGAGTCAGCTCTAACTTTTCTAGAGTCGGCTCTAACTCGAAATTTTTTAATCCGCTCGATCTGGAGTCGTCTCTGACTTTTCTGGGGTCGACACAAAATTCTTCTGGAGTCGACTCTAACAGTTCGGGAGTCGACTCTAAGTCGTGGCCTGAAAAACATCGTTCTGTCTTTTCTGTTGGAGTCGGCTCTAACAGTCCCGGAGTCGACTCTAAGTCTGTGCCGTTTTCCGGAGTCGACTCTGCGATTCCATGTGTCGACTCTAATGTCTGCAATCTTACCTTGACATTAGATTCGAACTAGAACTTACTTTATCTTATGATTTTGATTAATAAATATCATAAACTGAAAAATTAAACCAAAATCATTAGTAACTTCAAATGTTATACTCAAATAGTTTTGTTAATCATCAAAATCCTTAAATGGGTCAACAATCTCCCCCTTTTTATGATGACAAAAACTTTGAGTATATGCATTAAAAATTCATTTGAATTAAGAATTATAGACATTGTTAAAGCTTTAGAACTTCCTAACAAAGAATTTGATGCCAATGAATCAAAAAAGATACATGACATCAATCAAGATGATTTAACTTTTAAATGAAAAATTATTAAGCTCCCCCTGCATTGAATAACTCCCCTATGTAGATAAACTGAATTCAATTGAATCATTTTAGATTAGAATCTCAAAATTTTCTCCCCCTTTGTAGATATGCAAAAAATCTTATATTCTTTCATAATTTATATTCTTTCTCTTATATGCATATACAATTATCTCTCCCCTTTTTTGTTATCAGCAATAAGATGAATTTTAAATACAATAAAAAGGTTATCAGAGCGGGGTTGTTGGTTCAATTAATCATAAAGATAGTAAACTCATTCATTGAAATTCAATCAATCAATCATAGACAAATTTGAAATAAAAGTGTAATTGTATTCCAAAGCAAGATTCATTACATGTGTTTCAGTAAAGTGACAATTTAAGTATGTAATTCCTAGATACATGCTATTAAAGCAAGAAAGCAAGAAATCCTAAGATACAACCTAGGATAGGATATCAAAATCAAATATGCTTATACACAATTTTCTTTAAATGTCCAATCATTTCCATAATATCATCTTTTTGAGTCTTCTTAAAACTTTCAAGACAAGCTTCAATTTGAGAAACGGCGAGGTCGATATCTTTCTTTAGTTGACTGGTAGCATGAAGATAAGTTCCAGAACCATCTGCAATGCCTTCCATCCTTTCAAAAATCTTATGAAGATCAGTGCTAAAGGATTCTACGGAATTGCTAACGGAAAAAGAAATCATGTCAAGCCTTGAATTGATCTCTTCCTTCAACTGATTGAACTCCTCTCTCAACTGACACATATCATTTGTCCTTTGACTATCATACTCAGCCAGTAAAGCTCTGAGCTGACCTATTTGCTCCTCAGAAAATCTTCCAGATGCCAATGCTGACTGATGTGGAGGGTGAGTGCTAGGTCCAGCCACTGAGGGTCCAGCAGTAGATGGTCCAGCAGAAGAAGGTCCAGCAGATGGTTCAGGAATAGATGGTTCAGGAATATCCTCTCCTCTGACCTCCTCAACTCTAACCTCTTCAGCTCTGGTTTCTTGTCCTCTTTTTATCCAATTTTCATTTTCTTTTCTGAAGCCCATCCGGTGAATTGTAGAGACACTATAGTAATCTGTATGCCTTAATTTTCTTAGTGGCTCATTATCCATTATAAGTACACCTTGGCTTCTAAAGACTAAGGTTAGTATCATACCATACGGCAGTGTTGATCTTTTCTTAGTTGCTGCTTCTGCCATATAACCAATCATCATACCGGCAAGATTAACAGGTCTTCCAGTGAATACAGTCCATCAATAAGATGTCTCGCTCCGAGACATATTCAAACCTTCCGATTTTAGGAAATAAAATTCTTCCATAAATATTGTGAAGTAACTGAGTTCCAAATTAAGTTGATTGGCCAAGATTTCTTCAAACTCAGAAACTTCTCTCCCTAACATCCTTGATAGGGCACCTCCTCTGTCTTCATGTTGATATTCAACTAAACCAATGGTAGGCATCTCCAATAGATTTTCAAAAGACTCGGCTGTGATAATTACTTTAGTTCCTCTTACAACACTCACTAAGCCTCCCTCTCCTCTACATAAATCATTATAAAATTCTCTCACGAGGGCAGGGTATGTAGGGACATCCAAAGAACAGACTTTTTCCCAACCCATTTCCTTCAACAAACGCCCAATAGCAAAGCCCTCGAAGCAAAAAAGTCAAAATCTACTTTTCTTCCGGTAGTAATGGCCTTACCGCTAATTAGTCAACTCGTGGAGAAGATGGTGAGGGTGGAGAGTCATCTTGAGTGGCAGATGAAGAAGATGACGAAGGTTGCCTCCGATTTGAACGGTGCTTCGTCGGAACAGTCGAACCACCAATGATAGCACGCCTTTTGGGAGCCATGGGATTTGATTGGAATGAGTTATTGAGAGATTTGAGGATTTGGAGGGATTGAATCGGTTTGGAACAGTTTGGAAAAGGTTTAGGAGACGATAGGTTTCGTTTGGGGTCGACTCCGCCCTTTTTATTTTGACCTAGTTCCACTTAGAGTCGACTCCCGAAAACAAGGTGTCGGCTCCGAACCAGAGAATCTGTCAGCGCCGAATTAGAGTCGGCTCTACAGAAGCCAGAGTCGGCTCTAATTGCCCAGACAGAACATCAAAATATGAAGGTGTCGACTCCACAACAGTTTCAGAGAAAAATTCAAATTTCAAGGATCTGAAACTAATCAAATTAATCATCAAACTCTAGATAAGTGTTCCTTAACAATTGGGGAAACAATGAATCAAATTTCTAGATAAATTTCCTTATTGGACATAGAGGATTTTCAAGAAATTAATGAAGTCTAGATAGTTGTTGTCCTTAAGAGTTTCAGAAAATCATTCTAAAGGATCACAAACTCCTAATTCTCCTCTAAGATAACAAAATCTTTCCTCACTCAAAGGTTTGGTAAAAATATCAGCTAATTGATCATTAGTATTAACATATTCAAGACAAACATCTTTGTTAGTTACATGTTCTCTAATAAAGTGATGTCTAATTTCAATGTGTTTAGTTCTTGAATGTTGAATTGGATTCTTAGTTAGATTAATAGCACTAGTATTATCACATTTAATAGGAATTTTATCAAGTGTGATACCATAATCTTCAAGTTGTCGCTTAATCCAAAGGATTTGAGCACAGCAACTTCCAGCTGCAACATACTCTGCCTCAGCAGTGGATAATGCAACCGAATTTTGCTTCTTGCTAAACCAAGAGATTAAGTTACTTCCTAAAAGTTGGCATGCCCCACTTGTACTCTTTCTATCTAATTTACAACCAGCATAGTCAGAATCAGAATAAGCAATCAATTTTAAGGTTGAGTCTCTAGAATACCATAATCCTACATTTTTAGTTCCATTTAAGTATCTAAAGATTCTTTTAACAGCAAATAAATGTGATTCCTTAGGATTAGATTGATATCTTGCACATAAGCAAACAGAAAACATGATATCTGGCCTACTTGCAGTTAGGTAAAGAAGTGATCCGATCATACCTCTGTAATGCTTCTGATCTACTTTCTTACCTTCTTCATCCTTGTCCAGCTTGCATGAGGGACTCATTGGCGTACCAAGAGGTTTAGCAGATTCCATACCAAACTTCTTGAGTATTTCTTTGTGTACTTTGTTTGGTTAATGAAAATCCCCGCTTTCTCTTGTTTGATTTGAAGTCCAAGGAAGAAGTTTAGTTCTCCCATCATGCTCATCTCGAATTCTCCCTGCATTAACTTAGCAAATTCTTGACAAAGGAGATTGTTAGTAGCACCAAATATAATGTCATCAACGTAAATTTGAACAATTAATAAATCCTTTTCTTTTCTTTTCAAAAACAAGGTTTTATCAACATTTCCTCTAGAAAAGTCATTTTCAATTAAAAATTTACTTAATCTATCATACCAAGCTCTAGGTGCTTGCTTTAAACCATAAAGTGCTTTGTGTAGTTTGAAGACGTGGTTTGGAAATTCATGATCTTCAAAACCAGGAGGTTGTTCAACATAAACTTCCTCATTTATAAAACCATTTAGAAATGCACTTTTAACATCCATTTGAAATAAGTTGAAATTCATATGACATGCAAATGCAAGTAGTAGCCTAATGGCTTCTAATCTAGCAACAGGTGCAAAAGTTTCATCAAAATCTATACCTTCTTCTTGATTATATCCTTTTGCAACTAATCTAGCCTTATTTCTAATTACCAATCCATTTTCATCCAATTTATTTCTAAAAACCCATTTAGATCCTATTATAGGGTGGTTTTTAGGTCTTCTACTAGGGTCCAAACTTGGTTCCTAGTGAATTGGTTTAACTCTTCCTGCATTGCTAACATCCAATAACTATCTTTCTCGGCTTCCTCTATAGTTTTAGGTTCTATATGAGATACAAATGCAAGATGATTATTGATATCTCTCATTGATGATCTAGTCCTTACACCTTGAGATGGATCACCTATGATTAGGTCCTTAGGATGACCATAAGCATATCTCCAATCTCTAGGTAGATCTTTATCATTTGACAGTATCAATACCATCATCCTTAGGTGAGTCATCATCCTTAACTTCAGGTTCTTGATCTGAAGATACATTTAATTTTTCAATATCTCTTTCAATCAAAGATGTATCTTCCTCATCATCAATTTTATCTGAACTTGATGCTAAAGACTCATCAAACACTATATGAATGGATTCTTCTACAACTAAGCTTTTCTTATTAAATACTCTATATGCTTTGCTAGATGTAGAATATCCTAGGAAATACCTTCATCAGACTTTGCATCAAACTTCCCAAGATTATCCTTACCATTGTTATGAATAAAACATTTACAACCAAATGCATGAAAATAACTTAAATTTGGTTTCCTATTGATGCCATAGTTCATAGGGAGTTTTCTTAAGGATAGGTCTAATTAGGGCTCTATTTAGAATGTAACATGCTGTGTTTATAGCTTCCGCCCAAAAATATTTTGGAAGTTGGCTTTCACATAGCATGGTACGGGCCATGTCTTCTAAAGTCCTATTCTTCCTTTCTACAACTCCATTTTGTTGCGGTGTTCTAGGTGCAGAAAAGTTATGATGTATGCCTTTTTCAAAACAGAATTTTTCAAATAAGTGATTTTCAAATTCAGTTCCATGATCACTTCTAATAGACACTATGGTAGTGTTTTTCTCATTAGTGACTTTCTTAACAAATTTCATGAATATTGAGAAAGTCTCATCTTTGTGAGCCAAAAACATTACCCAAGTGAATCTAGAGTAATCATCTACTATCACTAGATATTTCTTTCCTCCTAGACTTGTGGTTCTAGTAGGTCCAAAAAGGTCCATGTGTAGTAGCTCTAGTGGCCTAGTAGTTGAAACAACATTCTTAGATTTGAAAGAAGTTCTTGTTTGTTTTCCAAATTGACATGCATCACATATTCGATTATTTTCAAAATTTAAGCTAGGAATACCTTTAACTAAATCCATTTTCAATAATTTAGAAATTAGGTGTGTGCTTGCATGACCTAATCTACGATGCCATAGCCAACCAATCTCATTCATCTTAGCATTATTAGCAACTAAGCAATGATTACTTGGAGATAAATTACTCAAATCAATTAAGTACACATTGCCATAGCGTTTACCAACAAGAATAATGCTATTATCAATGGGATTAGTAACAGTGCAACAGAAGCTTCAAAGGAAACCTTGAAACCTTTGTCACACAGTTGGCTAATACTTATCAGATTATGTTTAAGTCCATCAACATATAAAACATTATCAATATGAGTAGATGGAGTAATTTGAATCTTACCAATACCCATGATATGGCCTTGACCATTATCACCAAAAGTAACTACTCCACCTCTTTTTGATTCAAGGGTGATGAATTGATCTTTGTCACCCGTCATGTGTCTTGAGCAACCACTATCCAGGTACCATTTTCTTTTCAGTCTGATGGCTGCAAGACACTCCTGCAAAACATTCATGTCTTAATTTTAGGTACCCAAGCCTTCTTGGGTCCTTCATGGTTAGATGCATTAAATATTGTTCCTTTGGGAACCCAAATCATCTTTTCTTATTATGTGGAGATTTACACATATATGATTTATGTCCTTTGTTTCCACATTTAAAACAAGTAATATTTGATGATTTTTCAGCATGTACAAAAATATTTTCAAAGATTTTTGCTTTTTAAGTGGATTATATCCTAATCCAGCTTTATCAAAAATAGCCTTTTGATTTCCAAAATCATATTAAGTTTGATAGAGCTTAGAGTAAATTTATCAACTATAGGCTTAAGTCTATCAACTTCATTTTTCAAACTTTCTTTTTCTTTTATCAAAAGTTCTTTATCAACAACATGCTTTTCATTTTCTAAGGATAGTTTTTGCATTTGAGTTTTCAAATCTTTGTTCTTTGAACTTAGGTTTGCAAAATCATCCATTAATTCATAAAAAGCACTATGCAATTCATCGAAAGTGAAGTCATCAAGAAAACTCGGACTTACCTCATCATTGTCCGCCATGAAGCATAGATTGGCCATTTCACTCTTTTCTTCTTCTTCGGAACTTGAGCTTTCCGAATCGCTCCATGTGGCCATCATTGCCTTCTTTTTGAACTTCCGGGTGCCTTTCTTTAGTTGAGGGCATTCAGATTTAAAGTGACCCGGCTTCTTACATTCAAACAAATAACTTCTTTTCTTTGCCCTTGTCCTCATCTTTTCTTGCAAAGGGCTTTTTCTTTTCAAACTTCTTCTTCTTCATGAATCTTTTAAATTTCTTGTGATGAGTGCCATGTCCTCATCATCACTTTCATCTTCAGATTCATGAGGCTCTTCCATATATTCAGAAATCTTAAGAGCCATATTTCTTCTTCTTCTTTGACTCATCATCATCAACATGTTGCTTAATTTGAAGCTCATGAGTCATCAAGGATCCCAATAGTTCTTCTAGGGGTAGGGTACTTAGATCCTTTGCCTCTTGTATTGCAGTCACTTAGCTTCCCAAGTCCTAGGCAAGGAACGCAAAACCTTTCTCACAAGATCAGAATTATCATAAGATTTACCAAGACTTTTTAAACCATTAACTATATCAGTAAATCTTGTAAACATATCAGCAATAGATTCACATGCATCCATTTTAAACAATTCATATTTATGAACTAGCATGTTAATCTTGGATTCCTTGACTTGATTTGTTCCCTCATGGGTAACCTCAAGTCTATCCCAGATTTCCTTAGCAGAAATGCAAATAGATATGCGATTGAATTCATTTGCATCTAATGAGCAGTATAAAACATTCATTGCTTTGGCATTGAGTTGTGCCAATTTTTATCATGTTCATCCCATTCCGTTTCCGGTTTAGGAATCTCCATGCCATTAACTCTAGCAGTGGGTGTGTGTGGTCCATTGACTATAATACTCCATAGATCATAGTCAAGTGCTTGAATGAATATTTTCATTCTAGCCTTCCAATAACCATAGTTAGAACCATTAAATAAGGGTGGTCTATTAGTAGATTGACCTTCGAAAAAGATGAACCAGCTTGAGTTGCCATGTGGATCTTTGACTCTTGATCGTTAGATCAAATCAAATGAGCACTAGCTCTGATACCAATTGTTGGTCCAGATAGCAACCCAAGAGGGGGGGTGAATTGGGTTTTTCAAAAATTTAAACTCTTTTGAAAGATAACCCCCAGCGGAAATAAAAACTTAGATTCACACAAATTAAAACAGAACAACACAAATAGAGAGTTGAAGATAAAGAGACAATCACGGCAAACACAGGAGATTTTATAGTGGTTCGGTGTACCTACACCTACGTCCACTCCCAAGTACCTCTTGGGTCCACACTATAATCAAACTGATTACAGCAGAGTTGTTTTGCAAGCTCACAACTCGAACTTGTTGTTTTCCCGGGTGCACAACGAACCCAGCTGGTTTTCAAGGCTCACCAGCACAAAACCTAACCACAAGCTAATGCTTGCACAAGGCNCCCCGGTTGCACAACAAACCCAGCTGGTTTTCAAGGCTCACCAGCACAAAACCTAACACCACAAGCTAATGCTTGCACAAGGCTAACAGCCTCAACTGAATCAATCACCAGATTGACCCAGCAAACAATATTTGTTTTACAAGATAAACAGCTCCTCCTATGAGCAAATATACAATAATGAAACAAGAATAAAAGGATAGGAATCAAAGCCTGATTCGCAGAACTTGGTGGCTTCTTCCTTCTCTTCCTTTGAGTGGATCTTCCTTTAAGATGCTCTTGAGACTCAGAAGATCAGAAAACTAGGGCTTCCTTCTTTCCTTGAGATTTCTTCGAAATAGAACAACAAAAGCTTGGAATCTCTCTCTTTTCTTTGGGGAATCAGTATGATCTTTCCTTTCGAGTTTTTCATCTTTCTCTTTTGATTTTCTGATGGATTTCACATATTTCTCTCTATTCTTTTCTCTTTTTTTGTCTCTTTTTTCGGATGCAGCAAACCCTCTACTTATAGATCCCGATTAATCCATAAATAGTTTAAACTATCCGTTAGAAACAAGTGTAAGAAGGATTAGAACCAAAAATAGCAATAGCCGTTGGGATTAAAAAAGATAAAGATAAAGTTTAGAGTCGTTCTGACAGTTCTAGAGTCGCGTCTAACATTCTGGAGTCAGCTCTAACTTTTCTGGAGTCGGCTCTAACTCGAAAATCTTTAACCCGCTTGAACTGGAGTCGTCTCTAACTTTTCTGGGGTCGACACAAAAATTTTCTGGAGTCGACTCTAATAGTCCTGGAGTCGACTCTAAGTCCGTGCCGATTTTCGGAGTCGACTCTGCGATCCATGTGTCGACTCTAATGTCTACAATCTTACCTTGACATTAGATTCGAACCAGAACTTGATTTGACTCATGATTTTGATTATTAAATCGACTTATAAGCTGAAAAACTTAATCAAAATCATTAGTAACTTCAAATATTATACTCAATAGTTTTGTTAATCATCAAAATCCTCAATTGGGTTAACATGTTATGTTTCCAAAAAAATAAAAAAATAATTAAAATCAAATGGGTTTCGTGTTGACTAATCTTAGCGTTAGGTAAATACGCGCTGTGGATAAGGTCAGCATTATCTTGCGGACAATCTCCCTATATTAACTCTTAATTAAATGGCAGTGGTCGATTACAAATTTACAATCAGAGAAATTGCAGTGTGAATATTAGCTTTAAGAACCAGAGTTAACAGCCGCAATTAATGTACGCGTACGAAGGTTAATGGAAAGACAAATCATTAATTATATGCAGAACATGCAGCAAATATTTTGTGGCAGCTCATTCGAAGCTCGCGGTACCTTATTGTCCAAGGAGATTGTTGCCGCCAGATTACCTTTTATGAGCGTTAGATGAGAGAAAGTCTTTGCAGACCTCCAAAGGAATGATGGGTCCTCTCCTCCACTTCAATATCTGCAAGAAAAGTCTCGGATCGGTGGCTCCGACAGGACCCTTCGACGCCCAAGTTAGCGATTTGGGAAACAGGGGTTGTTGTTTCTGTTATGATCAGATCCCCCCTTACCTTCAGGGCTGGAGCCCCCTTTATACCTCCTTCGGGGATCCCTCTTACCTTCTTTCCCTCGTGGTCAAATCCCTTTTGGACAGTTGTTGATTACCAGTCTTCAACGTGCCGCAAAGGATGGATAGTGGGACTAAACATGGGGGAGCCACGTCTGCCGTTAGTGGCGCCAAGGGGAGGCACGTTTCATTGCCCACGTTGCCGAACACGTTCGTGGTGAAGTGATCCGCCATTCTTGAGGGAAGTGGGCCACGTAGCTTGAACGTGGATGGCCGTCGCCGAGGTTAACACTGAGGCCGATGCCGAGGTCAATACTGAGATCGATACCGAGGCCGACGCTGAGGCCGACATCAAGGCCGAGATGAGACGTGGCCAACGCGGAGGTCGGAATGGGCCATGGCCGACGCCGACTGGAATGGGCCGTGACCGATGCAGAGGTCGGAATGGGCCGTGGCCGATGCCGAGGACCGAGACTGGAATGGGCCGTGACCGACACGGAGGTCGAGATGGGCCGAGGCCGACGCCGAGACCGGAATGGGCCGTGACCGACACGGAGGTCGAGATGGGCCGCGGATGACACGGAGGTCGAGATGGGCTGCGGTGAGCCCAATGCCAAGGGATTGAATCATCGCCAGACCACGTGACGCAGGGCTTGTGATCCCGACACCCTGCGGGCCCTTTGGTCTGATCAGCCACACCAGATGCCCCCCGCCCTTGAGCTGGTGCCACGTCTAAGTGAAAGGGGTGTAGAATCGTTAGCGGCTGATCCCCATGTCGCACTAAAGGGTGTCCATACACATGTCCTTGATAAGATAGCTCCCTTAAGGCGATAGGATCGTGAGGCGTCATCATCTCTGCCTCCTGACCGTCAGATTCGCCTCGAGGCTTGGAAGCAGTCCGAGATCCCAAAATATCGGTGACCATCATTGAGCCGTCAAATCACTGGCACCGATACATTCTCATTGGTTGGGAGTCTCGTCTACCTCGCACCGGAGAGTCGCCGCAGAGTCCTTCTCAATGACTAGCGTCCACGTGGCAGATGCGTCGGGCGGGACAATTTTGAAGATGTCGATAAGAAATATGTAAGCGATGGCGTGCTCTAGCTTCAATTTTTTTCTACTGCGCTAAGTTTCTTCCTCTTCCGGCCCGAGAGCTTCTCCAATTTCTTCTTCTTCCTCTGTCCAGGTTAGTTCTCCATGCCTTCTCAGTCGTCTTCTTCTAATTCGCCCTCTCGGTCCTCCACAAACCAGGTCTCCCCGACCCGTAGGGCTATGGCCAGGGAACCGGTTGCTAGGAGTCCGTCAGTGGCTGTAACTCCGCCTTCTAGGGTAGCTTCGTCTTCTAGGGCAAGCAGGGGTTCCCCCAGGGGACCGCCTCCACGGTTACCTCTGCTGATCTTGCGACCTTTAGGGCGGCCTATAGGATACCCAAAGAGGTGCGACTGATCGCGCCAGGCCCCAATGACAGGGTGACCTCTCCCCCTCGGGGGTTCGCCCTTTATGAGGAGTTTTTTAAAGCCGGTCTTCGTCTTCCTCTTCATCCTTTCATCATCAATCTCCTTGATAGATACGATTTGGTCCCTGCTCAGCTAGTTCCCAACTCAATCAGGGCCATCTATGCCTTCTTAGTGCTAACCCGCTTCAAGGCCTCCCGAGTAATGTTTCCCTCTTCCGCAGCCTTTACACCATTCGGGCTCAATCTGGCTGGTGGTTATTTGCCCCCCGGCCGGGTAGAGCCCTTAGGTTAGGTCTCCCTTCATCCATAAAGGGGTGGAAATCTCGATTCTTCTTCGCCGAGGTGGATGGGGTAAGAAGGGAATGGGGCACGCCCAATACCGAGGCTAACAAGAACATCTCGGTAGTACCGAGAGATCAAGAAGCCTTCAATCTTCTCCTGGCGATCGAAATCCCATCATATCGAGAGCTATTGTCGGAGGACAACCTCCGGCACGCCGGCATCGCTTCCGATGACGGTGAGAGCCTCCTTGAAAATAACATTTTTCTTTCGATCCCTTGCCTTTTCTTTTTTTTTTAACACCTCGGTTTTGTGCAGCTATGAAGATCACCATCCCGGCTGAGGCTTTTCACAAGGACGCTATTAAGAAGAGAAAAGGGCAGAGTGATGGAGCCGAGGGGTCGAGGAAAAGGCCTCGTCCGATCGCCACCTGTGTCCCGGAACATCCCAAACTCCCTACTCCATCGCCCCCTCCCCATCGATCCCCTGTACAATCACCGCCGCTGCCCCCCCGACGGTCTCCTACTCCACAGCCACCTCGGCGATCTCCCACACCGCTGCAACTGTCGGAGCCCGTCGACCGGACCACAAGCACGCTGCACGAGGGGTCGGGGGCTCACATCATCCAGTCAACCGAGTGCCCTGGTCCATCGGCCACTGGGCCGGCCCCAGGGAAGAGCCTCAGGCCGTAAAGGGCACCGGTTAATAAGAGGCAGAAGGCTGTCGTAGGTTATGAGGCCCGTAGCGCGCGTCTGAGCCCACGGGAGACAGGATGGGCCGTTTCCTCGCGGCTATCTCTTATGAATCACCCCAACCTCGCCGAGAAGCTACTGTCAGCGGCATCCACTCCTGCTATTCGGGAGGAGATCATGCGGACCAACTTCCGAACCCTCTTCAAAGACGGCCAGACGGCCATGCTCCGGGTAAGCAGCCGTTTACACTCTAATCCTATTTGTTCTCCATGTGTTTACTTTGGGTAACTGATATTAGCTCGGATGTGTAGATGGTGAATATCTTCAATCATACTCAAGCCCTTGTTGCCAGTGGGGAGCGTCGGCTTGATCGTTACCGACGGGAAGCTTTCGAGTACCGGGACCGGGCTACGAAAGCTGAAGATGCTCTCAAGCTGACTCAGGCTGGGGAGGCAGAGAGGCTCAAAATAGTCCGATCTCAAGCGCGGACTGAGGCGACAGCGGCGCAGCAACAGATGCGCAAGGCCCTCGAGCGTGCTATCGCGGCCGAGGGGAAATTGATGGCGCCGAGGCGGAATTGGTCGACATCAAGGCCCAGCTCGAAGCGGCGAAATCCGAGCTGAGGTCTTCCAAGGAGAAGATTGAAATCGCCGAGGAAGTGGCCGCCTGGCTGACATCAAAACTGCCGAGGCGCGGAGGCAGTGAAAGCCGCGATAAGAAGACAGCCGAGGCCGAAGCGGCGGCTCGGGCCGCTATGGAGAAGTGGCTGAGGTGGCAGAGAAAGCTGTGGAAAACTACCGAACTCTCAAGCCTTTGTCAATGAGGTGGCCAAGGCGGGGGAGAAAGCCGTGGAGAACTACCGGAATTCCTCGGTCTTCATCGAGGAGGTGGCCGAAGCGGGAGCCGGCGCCTACCTTCAGGGTTTTTATTGCTGCCGAGACAAGGCAGTGAGGGTCTCGGGGGTTGAAGGCCTTAAAGATTTAGAACCTGAAGAAGGAGATCTTGAAGCCGAAGAGGTCAACCAGGATTCCGCTCTGGCCAACAATACCGCTCTAGCATAGAACTGAGGTCCCGCCTGCGGTCTTGCTCTCTTCTTCTTTCTTTTAAACAATGTACTCAAATCCGACTATGGTCGGCATTTTGTAAAAGCTTATTTAATCAATGAAAAAAAAATATCTTTTGATATTTGTGTTAGAATTATCGATCCTTCTCCTCCCCCTTTTTTTTTACGCTATCGAGGCTTAACTTCCAAGCCGCTAGCCCATCGCGGTCTATGGGTCTGTAGGAATTGCATGAATCACACCAACCGGCCAAAACAGGGCCACTTATATTCTAGGTAGGGACATTTTGGGATCGGTACGCGTTGATCCTTGACCACCGACATCAGGTTGCTGACGAGCCAAACAGTCTTGTGATTCCGATCCTTCGACGTCATTTTGTTGAGAGACCTATGATGTAGCCTTGCCAGCATATTTTGTGTGTCGTTCCGCCGACAGGCATTTGGAGCGGTACGGTGGGAGTGATCCGATACCGTGCCAGGGAGCCTCTTGGGCCCGAAGGGCGGCGACCCGAGGGTGTCACAACCAAGCTCAGGGTATAATATCGAACTTGGATTCTGTGCAGACGCAAGAGTCGGGCTTTGGTGCGACATGAGAGTCGGGCTTTGGTGCCACACGGGAGTCGGGCTTCATGCCGATGCGGGAGTCGGGCTTCGGTGCGACGCAAGGTCGGGCTTTGGTGCCGACGCGGGAGTCGGGCTTCGGTGCCGACGCGGGAGTCGGGCTTCGGTACCGACGCAAGGTCGGCTTTGATGACATGATCGTAGGACAAAGAGGTAGTGCAAAATGATGCATAAGAAATGCATTTTCATTTCAATAATATGGAGGAGTGGGGTATCCGAACCTACAACCATTCAGTTGAGCACGTCACTGGTAGTATTGGCGAAGGTTGTCGAATTCCAAGTTCGTGGGAGCGGCCTCCGCTGAGCTCCTCGAGTCGTAAGCTCCTCGGTGAAGGGCCTCCGCGACCCGGTAGGGCCCCTCCCAGTTAGGTGATAATTTTCCTCCCTCCGTTGGCTTCGAGATCTCGCCTTCGGAGAACCAAGTCCCCGGGACGGAATGTTCGGGTCTAACGTGGGCATTGTAATACCTTGCCGCCCTCTGTCGATAAGCGGCCATCTTGATCCGTGCTTGGTCGCACGTCTCCTCGATGAGATCCAAACTGGCCCTCAGTTGGGCTGAGTTGTCTTCCTCATGTAGGCTTCCACTGAGGGCTGGGGACTCCGATCTCCACTGGAATGACGGCCTCGGATCCAAAACAAGACTAATGGGGTTTCGCCAGTGGAATTTCTCGGATTTGTATGATAGGCCCACAGGACATGGGGAAGTTCTTCCACCCATCTTCCTTTAAAGTCATCGAGCCGTGTCGAAGCCTGAAGAATAGTACGATTAGTTACTTCAGCCGCTCCATTGGTCTGTGGGTGTCCGACAGAGGTGAATCTCTGATTGATTCCTAACTCGCTACAAAATTCTCTGAAGGGGGCATTATCGAACTGTCGGCCGTTGTCTGTGATGAGAGTGTTGGGAAGTCCGAAACGGCAGATTATGGACTTCCAGAAGAAAGCTCTCACTCTTGCTTCGTTATTTTGGCTAGAGCCTTGGCCTCCACCCATTTGGTGAAGTGGTCAATGGCGACTAGCAAAAACCTCCGTTGACCGAAGGCAGGAGGAAATGGTCCCAAAATGTCCATCCCCCACTGGGCGAAGGGCCATGGGGCAGAGATGGGACTCAGTGAGAAGTAGGCTGCAGCTGGATGTTGGCGTGATGTTGGCAGCTGTCACATTTCACACCAATTTGGCCGCGTCCTCCCGCATGGTGAGCCAATAATAGCCTTGACGAAGGGCTTTATATGCTAGTGCTCTGCCCCCAGATGGTTCCCGCATGCACCTTCATGAATTTCGTGGAGGATGTAGTCGGCCTCAGCAGGACCGACACACTTGAGGAGGGGATACAAGAAGGACCTCCGATACAAATGTCCATCCATTATCAGGAATTTGGAAGCTCGCCACTTGAGGAGTTTGGCCTTGGAAGGGTCATCGGGGAGGACACCATCGGTGAGATATTGGACATAGGCGTCCATCCAAGAAGGCCCCTGTTCAATTGGCAGGGCCTCCTCCACCCCTCGATGCTCGAGATTAGCAAATGCTCCACGTAAGTCCTTCCCAAGTCTCGTCGACTGAGGTGGCCAAGCGGGACAACGCATCAGCCCGAGCATTCTCTTCCCGGGGAACATAGCTAACATAGAAATGAGTAAAGAGGAGGGACTCCGACTGGACCTTGTCCAAGTATCGGGACATGATAGGATCCCGAGCCTCATACTCCCCTACGATTTTCCCCAAGATGAGTTGGGAGTCGGTATATGCTCTGAGATGCTCCACTTTAAGTTCTCTAGCGAGCCTCATCCCGGCCAACAAGGCTTCGTACTCGGCTTGATTATTCGTGCAGGAAAGAGGAAACGGAGGGCATACTCAATCGTTACACTGTCAGGACCGGCGAGAATGATCCCGGCACCGCTCCCTTGGGAGTTTGATGCCCCGTCCACATGAAGGATCCAATCCTTCCTCGTATCCATGGTCGGCGCCTCCAGGGGTTTAGTCGGAGCCCCCTGGTCTACTCATCAGTCCAGGTGCACTCAACCAGGAAATCTGCAAGACTTGGGACTTCATACTCGACCTTGGTTCGAAGGTCAGGTCGAATTCTCCAACTTGAGCGCCCACTTTGCAGCCGACCGGAGGTATCAGGGCGGGATAAGATTGTCCTCAAGGGCTGGTCGTTAGCACTATGATTGAGTGGGCTTGGAAATAAGGCCTGAGACGTTAAGCCGACACTATTAGCGCGAAAATAATTTTTTCGATTTTGGTGTACCTGGTCTCAGTGTCATGGAGCACTTTACTGGTGTAATACACGGCTTCTGCGATCCCTCGGTGTCTATCCGGACGAGGACAGAACTGACAGC
Source organism: Calamus simplicifolius (assembly GCA_900491605.1). NCBI lineage: Eukaryota > Viridiplantae > Streptophyta > Magnoliopsida > Arecales > Arecaceae > Calamus > Calamus simplicifolius. The sequence continues at coordinate 82,481 of UESW01003162.1, read as the reverse complement.
CTCCTGAGAGGCAGCCAGGTACAAAAAGAGGTTCTCTCCCTCCATCGGTTTCGACAGTAGCGGCGGAGTCGACAAGAAGTTTTCAACTCCTCAAAGGCCTTTTGGCAGTCACCCTCCATTCGAAGGTGTTGACCTTTCGTAAGGCCTTAAAGAAGGGGAGGCTCCGCTCAGCGACCTGGATAGGAAACGGCTCAGAGCTGCTAGCCTTCCGGTCAGGCGCTGGACTTCCTTTTTATTCACCGGTGGCCTCATATCTAGGATAGCTTGGATCTTGTCCGGGTTTGCCTCTATCCCTCGTTGCATCACCATGAATCCTAGGAATTTGCCCGCTGCGACTCCAAAGACACATTTCTGAGGATTCAGCCTCATCTGGAACCGACGAAGATTGTGAAGGTCTCCATTAGGTCAGATAGGTGGTCGCCAGTTCGGATGCTTTTGGTCAGCATGTTGTCTACATATACTTCCATGTTGCGCCTGATCTGACCTTCAAAGACCTTATTCATCAATCTTTGATATGTAGCTCCGGCATTTTTCAGTCCGAAAGGCATGACTTTATAGTAGTAGATCCCCTTTTCGGTCACGAAGGAGGTGGCCTCTTCATCTGAGGGCTCCATTCTGATCTGGTTGTACCCCGAGAAAGCATCCATGAAGCTGAGAGTCTCGTGACCAGATGGCGTCCACTAACTGATCGATCCTGGGGAGCGAAAGCTATCCTTGAGGCAGGCTTTGTTGAGATCAGTGAAATCGACACACATCCTCCAGCTTCCATTGGCTTTCCGCACCATCACTACATTAGCCAACCAGTCGGGATAATGGACCTCCCGAATGTGGCCGGCGGCGATCAGTTTGCGGACCTCCTCGTCAACGGCTTTCTGGCGCTCGGGAGCGAAGCTTCTCTTCTTTTGCCGACCGCCCTACAGTTAGATTTAATGTTAAGTTTATGAGTAATTACTTCGGCTGGTATACCTGGCATGTCGGTCGGTGACCATGCAAAAATATCGGCATTGGCTCGGAGGAAACCGAGGAGCCGGCTCCTTTCCTCCTCAGGGAGAGAGGCCCCGATTTGGACGGTTCTCGTCGGGTCCTCTCCTAAGGGGAAAGTCAATAGATGTCCCGCCGGTTCCCCCTCTTCTCGGCCTCTCTCGGGTCTGGCAATTCGAAAGTCGGCGAAGGGACTGCCAACTGAGGGCTAGGGGTCGTGTGATAGCAGAGGGACATCGGGCTTCTTTCCCCCGCATTTCCCCAATCCCATGACGAGTGGGAAACCGGACCAGTAGCCTCTTCGTCGAGATAATGGCATCCAGCAGATTTAAACCTGGCCGGCCGAGAATAGCGTTGTATGCCAGAGGAACTCTCACTACCAGAACTTTATGAAGATCGTGTTCTGCGGGGTGAAGTTCCAGCCATGACGGGGAGAGTAATTTCTCCCTCAACTTTCACCGCATCTCCGGTGAAGCCGACGAGAGGCATCGTCACTGGCCAAGGGAATCCAAAAGCAAGTTCATACAAACAAATGCATCATACGTCAGAATATCAGCCGAGCTTCCACTATCAACTAATATTCTCTTTATAGGATGTTTAGCAATCGTCATGGATACGACGACGCTTTCATCATTTGGGTTATCTACCCCCTCTAAATCTCTTTCGGAGAAAGGAATTACAACGCTATCTCTCTCACCCCCCCGAGGTCTTTTTGAAGTGCCCCCCGCTCCCCAGGAGATCATTGCCACCATCTTCTCAGTCGGGGCATTGTCGACATTGGCTTGCTGAGCGGTGGCACCGAAGGGCCTGGTGCTGCTAGATTTCTCTTTGGACAAACTGGCCAAGGTGGCCTTGCTGGATAGCTCCTCTATGGCCTTCTTCAGCTGTCAGCAGTCTTCTGTGTCGTGGCGTGATCCCGGTGGAAACGGCAGAATAGATTTTTGTTGCGAGGAATTCCAGGCTTTAGGGGCGCGGGGCGCTTGAGATAAGGTTCACCCTCGATTTCCATAAGGATGTGGGAGATAGGGCTAACAGAGGGGTATAACGTTCACCTACAGGGGGAAAGTCCGTGGCCGATTATCCGCCCGACGAGGCGGCTCGGGCTTTTTGGTATGAGATCCCCAGACTCTGATCGAACTTGCTTTTTACTGGGGCCTTCATCAGTTTCCCGCGAGAGGAGTCGGCCTCATCAGCGTGAATATATTTCTGAGCTCGACTCAGCAACTCCGCGTACGAGCTCGGGGGCTTCTTGTCTAATGAATATGCGAAGCGGGAAGGGCGGAGCCCACGCTTCAAGGCCAAGGTGGCCACCGAGTCGTCAAGTGGTAAACCTCCATCGCTGCCTCTTGAAGCGGGCGACAAGTCCCGAAGAGTCTCTCCATTCTTCTGTCGGATGGCAAAGAGGCTGTCAGCCACCCGAGGGATCCGTCGGCTCGCATCGAGTGGGCGAGAAAAGCTTTCTCCAGCTATCTGAATGAACTGATACTGCGAGGAGGTAGACGGAATACCAAGCCCTTGCAGCCTTTCGTAGGGTGGCTGGGAAAGCAATGCATAGAAGAGCATCGATGCCCCCTGGACCTGCATGTGCACCTTATAACTTTCCAGGTGGTCTAGGGGATCAGTAGTACCATTGTAAGGATCTAGCTGAGGAAGGCAAATCGGGAAGAGACAGGTTCTTCCATGATCCGCCTAGTCAGGGGGGGCGGCTGTCATACTTCGCCTTCGATTGATTGGTCAGCTGTCGGCCGAGCTCCTCCAAGCGCCGATAGCGCTCTTCCAATCATTTCTCCACGCGGAGATGAATCCTCTCGCTGTGGACTCTTCTCCCGACGAGGTAGATAGGGGACGGGGGGACGGGCGGTGTCGACGGGCGATACCCTTCCCTAGGGCCTTGTCCCGGATCGTGGGGAGAGGGACTGTCAGAGGATCTCCTTCCTGCGGGACATCCCAATGGCGGTGAGCCTTCCGTCGGGAATGTCTTCCGCGGGTGGATTGTTGGATGGGCTACGCCACAACTTCTTCCAAGGATTGGGGTGGCGGCAGAGGTTGAGCGGCCGCCGATTGTTATTGGAGTTCCCGAATCACTGCAGCAAGGGACCGCACCTCCTGAGCGAGGGCGGTGACCCTATACCTTGGCATGGTGGTGAATGATGAACTGGCGGGAGGGCCTCCGGTTGCGCGACCCTCACCTGCTGCTCCCCAGCCAGGCTGGTGGAAGCTTCTTGAGCACGAGTTACCACCATCTCTTCTTTGGGTTAGGAGGGATTGAGAGCTTGCTTGTTCGCGTCGGTTACTTTCTTCCCTACACGCCTTGCTGCTCACGCCCCCCTACCTGGCGCGCTAATCTGTTGCCGCCAGATCACTTTTTGTGAGCGTCAGATGGGAGGAAGTCTTCGTGGGCCTCCAAAGGAATGACGGGGTCCTCTCCTCCACTCCGACACCTGCAAGAAAAGTCCCGGACCGGTGGCTCTGGCAGGGACCCTCCGACACCCAAGTTAGCGATTTGGGGAACAGGGGTTGTTGTTTCTGTTATGATCAAATCCCCCCTTTACCTTCAGGGCTGGAGCCCCCTTTATACCTCCTTCGGGGATCCCTCTTACCTTCTTTCCCTCGTGGTCAAATCCCTTTTGGACAGTTGTTGATTACCAGTCTTCAACGTGCCGCAAAGGACGGGTAGTGGGACTAAACATGGGGGAGCCACGTCTGCCGTTAGTGGCGCCAAGAGGAGGCACGTTTATTGCCCACGTTGCCGAACACGTTCGTGGTGAAGTGATCCTTCATTCTTGAGGGAAGTGGGCCACGTAGCTTGAACGTGGATGGCCATCGCCGAGATTGACACCGAGGTCGACGCCGAGGTCAATACTGAGATCGACGCCGAGGCCGACACTGAGGCCGACATCAAGGCCGAGACGAGACGTGGCCGATGCGGAGGTCGGAATGGGCCGTGGCCGACGCCGAGGCTGACGTCAGGACCGGAATGGGCAGTGACCGATGCGGAGGTCGGAATGGGCCGTGGCCGACGCCGAGACCGGAATGGGTCGTGACCGACATGGAGGTCGAGATGGACCGAGGCCGACGCCAAGACCGGAATGGGCCGTGACCGATATGGAGGTCGAGATGGGCCGAGGCCGACGCCGAGACCAGAATGGGCCGTGACCGACACGGAGGTCGAGATGGACCGCAGACGATACGAAGGTCGAGATGGGCTGCTGTGAGTTCAATGCCAAGGGATTGAATCATCGCCAGACCACGTGACGTAGGGCTTATGATTCTGACACCCTGCGAACCCTTTGGTCTGATAAGCCACACCAGATACCAACAGTGATATAAAAATATTGGCCACGGGTAACCCGGCATAGAATCCAGGGCTTCTGTCCCAGAATTGGACCACAAGCTGTGACTTAAGAACTGTTCAAATCGCTGAGGTGTTGACCCGCGCTACCAGGCGATCGACAAGGCGACAAGTTGAGCTACTATCAAATTGATCCTCTTACCTAATTAATGCTCATTGTTTTCTGCCAGAATGGATCGTTTATAAGCCCTACCAACTCTTCCAAAGGACGAATAATCCACCCGATGGTGGTAGCCCACTAAATCTTAGCACCTTGGTCGATCTAAATACAGGGGGTCAAAGCACACGTAATTAGTCAATTCCTCGTTACACTAAAACCCTCGAGCCAAAGCTAGCTCAAGATAACGGAACGATAACGTTGGTCAAGAGGAGAGGACCCACTGGCCAATGGGCTTCCTATCAATCCCTCGTTTGAGATAAGAAACCATGTTCCCGTCAAACAAATAAATTAAAATGAGAGCGCTTGCATGCCTTGAGAGACATGCATGCAATGCTATAAATACTCGTGCATTTTATCCATCCAAGTCGCAATTCAATCTCACATCACTTCATTGATCAAGTATGGCTCATTGATCAAGTATGGCTCGTACTAAGGTTGTTGCTCTTGCCTTCATAGTTTTGCTAAGCATTGGCCTCTCGGAGGCCGGTCGAATCCTGACAGCTACTGGTGGCGGTGGTGGTGGCGGTGGGGGAGGAGGTGGTGGCGGCGGGGGTGGTTCGGGCGGCGGCTATGGTTCTGGTTCTGGCTATGGTGAAGGAGGCGGATCCAGTGGCAGTGGTGAAGGTGGTGGTGGTGGTGGCGGTGGCGGTGGTGGAGGTGGTGGAGGGGGAGGTAGCGGTTCCGGTTTTGGGTGGGGAAGTGGGTACGGATCGGGCTCAGGGTATGGAGCTGGGGGGGCAAACGGTGGAGGATATGGAAGGGGTAGAGGTGGTGGAGGTGGCGGAGGCTCGGGTGGTGGGAGCGGAGGAGGGAGTGGATCAGGGTACGGGTTTGGCGGTGGGTCAGGTTATGGTGAGGGAGGTGGTGCCAATGGAGGAGGCTATGGAAGCGGCGGCGGTGGTGGCTCCGGAGGTGGGAGTGGAGGCCGATCGGGGTATGGCTCCGGCAGCGGGTCAGGGTACGGTGAGGGAGGCGGTGCCTATGGTGGAGGATATGGAAGAGGTGGTGGAGGTGGTGGCGGGTCTGGCGGTGAGAATGGGAGTGGAAGTGGGTCCGGGTATGGGTCCGGTGGTGGATCTGGCTACGGTGAGGGAGGTGGTGCCTATGGTGGAGGGTATGGTAGGGGTGGCGGCGAGGTGGTGGAGGTGGCGGCGGCTCTGGTGTTGGCAACGGAAGTGGGAGTGGATCGGGTTATGGGTCCGGGAGTGGGTCTGGGTACGGCGAGGGAGGTGGCGCCTATGGTGGAGGATATGGAATGGGCGGCGGTGGAGGCGGTGGTGGTGGCGGCGGTTCTGGCACTGGTTCTGGTTATGGCTCGGGATATGGGTCTGGATATGGCAGTGGTGGGGGCTATGGTCACCCATAAATACTCGCCCCCGGATGAGACGAGGCCCCATTTGTTTCCGCTCGATATCCCAGACGCCCAGTGTGTTATCGTCCTTGTTTGTCCGTTTATACGTGCGGGTGTCCATGCTTTCGTTTTGTAATAATAATGAAAGGGCTTCTACCCTTAAACAAGTGCATGATTAGACTTACCAAAATAATGATATGGATTAAGTTCCTTATTTTATGGATTAAGTTCCTTACTTTTTTTATCCCTACTTAATTTGTTATTTATCCTCGTATATGCTATCGTTTTATGGGCCACGCTTCACTCGACCTTTTTCAGCGTGGGTGAGAAGAGAAGAGGACCGCTGCAACCAAGCTCTCAAAAAACGGAAAGCTCTTTCTGCACCGCACGGTGTAAAACGCGTGTGCATCGTATACGTTATATTTTTATTCTTTTTTATATCGCATGGTCACGTGCGCAATTAATTATCATGCACTTATCATGCACGGTGCATATGCTTCTGCTCTACGCGCGGCACAGGAGAACTTTAAAAAAACAAAAAATAGCTGCACTTTCTTTGGACCATCTTAGCTGGCAACAAAGAGATTTGATCAATCTTAGTCAATAAAATTAAAGATAAGCAAAATTAAATTATTAAAAAAACTCTGTGAAGCCGCAGAGAATCCCTGTATGCAAAATTTGGTATTACGTTAGCACCATAAATAAATATATATAGATAGATAAATTTTAATATAGATATAAAATCACAAGTATGAATGGGTTAGAATGGTTTGTTTTAGAAGTACATTTGGGATTAAATCGTTTTGAATTAGTTTCTTCAAAAGCAAAATCAAACTTATTGTTCCAATAAACTAAACAAAATCAAATTAAAAATTTGGTTTGATTTACCTATTTGCCTATACCTATTTTAAATAACCATAAAATTAATTTTCATAACAAACTTCATATGATAAAGTAGCAGTCTAGCTATTCATAATGAAAAAAAATTATGGCTCTCACATGTTTCATTTATTTAAATAGGTTTGTAACAACTTAATTTTCACTGCAATACAAATGAAAGCCCATAATTTTTTTGGTATTATAAAAAAATATAAATGTTTCATTGATTTATATTGATATTTTAAAAAATTAAATTAAAACAAGTTTAGCAAGGAGCGCATTCAAATATTGAAAATATATTTCTTATTTTAATGAAGATTTAGCCAATCAATATGCAGCACTCACTACTTGAGTTGCCGAATATTCTTCAGCACGCTACAATAATTTTCAAGAATGGCAATACTTTTAAAGTTATTTTTTGATGCTTTTTTAGCATCAAAAAATAGCTTTTCGATGCTTATAAAAATATCGAAAAATTGAAAATGGAGAAAATTTTTGATGCTTTTTAAAGTATCAAGATAAAAAAGCATCGAAAGAATTACGGTACTGACGCTTTAAAAAGCATCGGCACCATAATTTTTTTTCAAAATTTTTTTATGCAGCTTTCTTTTCCTCTCTCCCTCATCAAGTTAAAATTTCTTTTTCAAAATTTTTTAACTGTGTATCCCGCCTTCCTCTCCTCCTCCTCCTCCTTCCCTCTTTCTTTTGCTCATCCTCTATCTTTGCCACTGAAATAGGGTTAAAAACCGAAGGCTTCCAATTTATCTAATTCCTGACAGTGGCTCACTGGAGGAAATCAAGGACCTAGAATGCGTGGAGAACTTATTGACTTGATCAGGTGATAAACGCACAAATATTATAATAAACATATTAATTAAGAGGTCAAATTATCTTATTATTTAATATTTAATTATTTTATATAATATTTGTAGGTAAATCCTATCAACTTAAAGAGCTCAATTTTAGGAGTCTAACGATGCAAACGGCACTCAAATCGGACTTAAGATGAGCCCGAAATTGATTTTACATTGATTTATCCATTTCAGCACACATCTCAAAGCAAAAAACGGCACCAACCGCTGAGTTCATCGTCTTCTCATGTGGACTTTTTTATTTTTCTCCCGATTCTTCTTCTCTTCCAATTCAATCTTTCCCTCCACCAATTAAGAAATAAATTGGATTGAAAATTATCAAATTGGAAGAATAAACGTTATATGGAAGGAATTTTGATTTCATCCGCAATATCTTCGGGATTTTCTCGCGCCTGATCGTTTCTGCATCCTAGCATTTAATATGAAAATAGGACGTCTGATATGAAAATAGGATCGCGTCTGGGCCACGTCTGGCCGCATCTAGGATGCATCTGGGCTTCTACAAATAGCAGCAAGGAGGGAGCTAGTAGGGGGGTACCGTTCGGGAACGTGGAGGTTTCTGTTGAAGGAGTTCTGTTGCTCTATTCTAGAAGCTGTCCGTGGGATCATGGAGGTTGCTGTTGGAGGAGTTCCGTTGCTATGTTCCAGAAGCTGTCCGTGGGATCGTGGAGGTTGCTGTTGGAGGAGTTCCAAGGAGGATTGAGAGCCTTTGAGAGAACAGAGGCTCCGTTCGTCTGTTCACAGAGGCTCTGATTCGTTCGTGAAGGTTGCTCTGCTCCCAGAAGTTGTCCGTGGCTTGGAGCGTATGCAAAGGAGGAACAAAGACTTCATCCCATCTTTGGTTCGGTTTAGGAAAAAATTATTCTCTTGTTGTCCTCTTAATGTCATAACTTTTTAATTTATATGAAATAAAGTTTCTATTCATGTTTAATTGTTATTAAATTATATTTAAGTAAAAATAATTAAGACTGATCTATGCTTAGAATGAATGGGGCCGTGCTCTTATAAGATAGACCATATCTTAATTATTTTGCACTACTAATTATCTATTTAGTTAAATTTATAAATTTATTTCAAAATAATCGCTAAAGTCCCTATGTAATCGATCCCTTACTCTCACTATTATATTAGTGAAATTAAGGTATTTTAATCGTTGCGCTACGACACGCATCAAATTTTGGCACCGTTGCCGAGGACTTAAGTGCGTTAAAAAAAAAAAAAAAAAAAAAAAAAAAATAAAAAAAAGATTAATTCTCTCTTAATTTTATTCTTATTTTTGAATAGTTATTGTCTCTTTTATTATCTTTGCTACCTTAATTGTTAGAATTTCTTATTTTCTTTTAACATAAAAAAATTTATTACTTTCCCCTGCCATAAATCCAATTTTAACCTAATCAAATTTTCCTTTAATTAACTTACCTTAAAGAACCTAAAAAAAAACCCTAAGACACCTTCCATAAAATATAATTAATAAAAATAAAAAAATATATAAACAAAATAATTATTTTATTTCTATGCTTAGATTGACTTAAGTAAATTTATTTTCTGCAAAACTCAAAAATTCTTCCATTGACATCTCATAATTTATTAAGAAATTAGAAACCTAATTACAAAAAAAAGTAATTAGATTAATTTTGTTTGATAATTTCAAGAGCTGGACATCTGCTTGTTGCATAGCATTTTCATAATTAACTTTAAGGGCACAAACCCCTAATCAAGATAAGATGGGATTTCATCACCCTTCCTTGGCCCACAAACCACATCCTTCATTTTGCATTAACCCAAACCTTAACTCTAAAATTAACTAGACGTCAGCCCCTAAGGAACTCAAGCTTAATAGGACAAGGCACCCAAAAGAGTTGGACCGGATCAAGATTGACTGCTTAACTGGTGTCTAGAAAAGGAAAGGAAAGTGGTTACTTAATTGGCTAGTTGATCAGCTAATTTTTGACTTGGAGGGCTCCAAGGCGGTCTTGAAAGTTAGGAGCTGTCTAGATCTAGGGTAAACCTAGAATAGAGAGTCTAATATTTGTTAACTTGATTGCTAAGAATTATTAAACCCTAATTAAATTATTCATTGCTCTTAGCTCTAGGAATCTTTTAGGGTATTTTCTTTAGAATCTCCCTCTTTTTCTTCTATATTAATAATAAAAAATAAAAAAAAAAAAATAAAAAAAAATAAAAACTAAATTATTGTTTGCTTTAGAGTCATTGTTAAGGTGTATGCTTGATCACCGATCATTGCAACCCAACCTTATACCCTTAGATCCTGAGATAGAAAGAACTATTAGAGCAAACAGACTCAGAATTATGGATCCTAATGACGAAAATGATCCATCACGATAGTTAAAAGAGTATTTTACTCCTTCAAGGTATACCTACTCTCCCTGCATTCAAGTGCCTCCAGTAGAGGCTGTCCAATATGAAATTAAGTCAAGTATAATCCAAATGTTACCATCTTTCTATGGACTTACAAATGAGGATCCCTACAAACACTTAGATGAATTCTTGGAAATTTGCTCAACTATCAAGATTCAAAATTTCTTTGATGATGCATTTAGGCTTAAGTTATTCACTTTTTTCCTAAAAGATAAAGCCAAGTATTGGTTAAATTCACTAAACACTGTTATAATTTCAACTTGGGATCATCTTCAGAGAGAGTTTCTTAAGAAATATTTTCCTATAGGAAAAACGAATCAAATTAGAAAGCCATAACAAGTTTTTTTCAGGCAAATGGAGAGATGTTTCATGAGACATGGGAGAGATTTAAAGAACTGATTAGAAAATGTCCACGTCATGCCATACCCAAATGGCAACTGGTTCAATGCTTTTATGATGGTTTATCAGAAAAGCATCGACAAATGGTTGATACTTCATGTGGTGGGACATTTATGTTAAAAAATAAACATGAAGCTTGGCAACTCTTTGAGACATTGAGTGATAATTCATTACATCACATGTCAGTTGCTCGTCGAGACCCTCCCATAAGACCTAAAAGAGGTGAAATATATGAAATAGGTCATTCTACAGATATCTATACTAAGGTAAATAAATTATCCCATAAACTTGACCGAATTCTACAAGTTGGAAACATCTCTTCCCCATCTACTCAATTACATGAGGTATGCATAATTTGTTCGAGTCCAACCCATTCTATAGGTGAATGTCCAACTGCATACCAATTTCCTGAACTTGTTCAAGAGCAAGCCCACCAAGCCCAAACCCAATTAGCTCCTAGAACATGAAATGATCCATATGCAAATACTTATAATCCTGGCTGGTGAAATTACCCAAATTTTTCTTGAAAACCTCAACCTGTAACCAATTCATCATCGATCAGACCTAATTATCAAGAAATCAATTTTAGAAGTATGCCATATTCACAATATCCAAACATCCCACAACCTCCACCGAATAATCATCCTACTTTTGAAGACAAATTGTTACAAGCATTGAAAGGGCTAGAAATGAATATTCAAATCCTTCACTCCCACACACAATCTATTGCAAAACTAGAAACTCAGATAGGTCAATTAGCCACAACATTTAGTAGAATGAAGGAGGGTAAGTTACCTAGTCAGCCTATCGATAACCCAAAAAGACAATTCATGGCTGAAGGTTCCAATAGTCCTGACAAATTTCCAGAACATGCTAAATCAGTCATGACTCTAAGAAGTAGAAAAACATTAAACCCACCTGAACCAACCCAAAAATTAGAAGTGGCTAAACCAGAAAAGAGAAGAAATGAAGAAGAAAAGGAATTCAATGATCAAGCAATCACACCTAAAGCCCCATTCCCTAGTGCTTTAGAATCTCCTTTGTCTTCAAATAAGAAGAATATAAAAATGAATGAGATACTGGAGTTATTTAAGCAAGTACAAATAAACTTACCTCTTCTTGATGCTATCAAGCAAGTTCGGCTTATGCCAAATTTTTGAAGGATTATGCACACAAAAACGGAAAGCAAAGTCACAAATACCAAAAAAGGTCCATTTGACTGAGCAAGTCAGCTCAGTTGTTCAGCAAATAACCCCACCCAAACTAAAAGACCCTGGTACCCTGATTATATCATGTGTTATAGGGAACTTCACAATCAAAAAAGCATTACTAGATTTGGGTGCGAGTGTAAACCTTCTCCCAAGTCCAGTGTATGAGTTATTTGGATTTGGAGAATTAAAACCTACAATGATAACACTACAATTAACAGATAGATCAGTCAAAGTACCTCATGGAATATTGGAAGATGTATTAGTAAAGGTAGATGAATTCTATTTTCCTGTCGACTTCCTTGTGTTAGATATGGAATCTAGCGGTAATCCTAACCAAATTCACATAATCCTTGGACGACCTTTTCTAGCTACCGCTAATGCATGTTTAAATTGTAGAATAGGTGTGATGGATGTATCTTTTGGAAATAAGAAGATGAGATTAAATATTTTTAATGCTTCCCAAAGACCACCTATGTATAATTTAAATGAAGTAAACATGATCGAAGAAGTTGTAGATAAAAAATTCCAAAGTTTGCTTGATTTGGATCCTTTACAAACATGTCTTACACATTTTGGAATAGATGACTTTGATATTGATGAGTATACCAAAGAGATAAACATGTTATTAGAACCATCTAAGTTCGACACTATCCCTCCTTGGACTATAAAATATGAACCACTTCCAACTAAACCAAACCCTTTAATACCATCCTTGGAAGAACCACCCCAATAGAATTGAAACCTCTACCTGTTGACTTAAAATATTCATTCCTTGGACCCAATGATACCCTTCCGATAATCATTGCATCTACCCTAACCTCTGCAGGAAGATAAATTGGTAGATGTACTTAAAGAACATAAAGAGGCAATTGGATGGACAATAGCTGATCTTAAGGGAATTGACCCTTCCGTTTGCATGCACCACATTCATAGTGAAATTGAAGCCAAACCACATAGAGACATGCAACGAAGGCTAAATCCAAACATGAGGGATGTTGTTAAGAAAGAAGTAGTAAAATGGCTTGATGCTGGTATCATTTATCCAATTTTAGATAGTCAATGGGTCAGTCCAATCCAAGTAGTACCTAAAAAATCGGGTATTACCGTGATTAAAAATGAAAAGGGCAAATCAATTCCTACTCGCACATCAACTAGTTGGAGAGTGTGTATAGATTATCGAAAGTTGAATGCCGTGACTAGGAAAGACCACTTTCCTTTGCCTTTTATCAATCAAATTCTAGAACAGCTAGCGGGACAAAGTTTCTTTTGTTTCTTAGATGGATATTCAGGATACAATCAAGTCCCAATATTTCTGTAGATCAAGAAAAGACTACCTTCACTTGTCCCTTTGGAACATTTGCCTTTAGACGAATGTCGTTTGGTCTTTATAATGCACCAGCCACTTTTCAACGATGTATGTTGGCCATATTTTATGATATGATTGGTCAATTTTTGAAAGTATTTATGGATGATTTTTCAGTTTTTGGTGCATCATTTGATAGCTGCCTCGAGAACTTGACTAAGGTATGAAACGATGTATGGAAATGAATTTAGTCCTAAGTTGGGAGAAGAGCCATTTTACGGTTCGTGAGGGAATTGTGCTCGGACACATTGTTTCAAACCGAGGTATTGAGGTTGATAAAGCCAAGGTTGAATTGATCTCAAATCTACCATCTCCAACCTTAGTTAAACAAGTATGATCTTTCCTTGGTCATGCTGGTTTTTATAGACGCTTCATCAAGGATTTCAGTAAAATTTCTCGACCATTGTGTAATTTGTTGACCAAAAATAGTTCTTTTACTTTTGATGAAGATTGTCTAAAAGCCTATAATATCCTTCGAACTACTTTGACCACTGCACCAATTATCAAGCCCCCAGATTGGACCATACCTTTCGAAATCATGTGTGATGCTTCTGATTATGCTGTAGGGGTAGTTTAGGACAGAAACTCAATCGAAAACCTCATATAATTTATTATGCTAGCAAAACTCTTTCAGATGCACAAATGAACTATACTACCACTGAAAAAGAATTACTAGCAGTTTGTTTGCCCTAGAAAAGTTTAGATCATATCTGTTAGGGTCTAAAGTTTTAGTTTATTCAGATCATGCAGCATTGAAGAATCTTTATCAAAAAGGATACAAAACCCAGACTGATTAGATGGATCCTTCTACTATAAGAATTTGATCTAGAAATCTTAGATAAGAAGGGTTCTAAAAATATGGTAGCAGATCATATCTCTAGGATCTCAGTGGAATACAATAAAGAAATAATCAGAGATAGGGTTTCCTGATGAGTAGCTATTCTCAATTTCCCATAGTAGTCTTCCCTGGTTTGCCCATATTGTGAATTATTGGCAACAGGAAAAGTACCTTTCCATTGGACAAAACAAGAAAAAGAAGATTTTCTCACAAATTAAATATTACTTTTGGGAAGACCCTGAATTATTTAAGTACTATTCAGATCAGGTGATTAGGTGATGCGTCCCTGAGAGTGAATTTAAAAGTATACTTAACTTCTGTCATTCTCTTGCATGTGGGGGATATTTTAGTGGAAGGAAAACTGCAGCAAAGGTACTACATGGGGGGTTTTATTGGTCAACTCTTTTTAAAGATGCACATTAATTCGGTCGTAATTGTCTCCAATGTCAACAAACAGGAAATATTTCTCGAAAAGACATGATGCCCCTAAACCCTATCTTGGTTGTAGAAATTTTTGATGTATAGGGTATTGATTTTATGGGCCTATTTCCTTCCTCTTTTGGATACCAATGATCATAAAGTTGTAATCAAGTTTATTCAGCATAACATCCTTAGTCATTTTGGATGCCCAAGGGCTATAATTAGTGATGGGGGTACACATTTCACGAATAGACACTTTGAAGGATTAATGAACAAATATGGAATTACTCATAAGGTAGCTACACCTTATCATCCCCAAACTAGTGGCCAAGTTGAAATACCAATAGAGAAATTAAACATATCCTTGAAAAAACGGTGACCCAATAGGAAAGATTGGTCAGAACGTTTGGATGATGCATTATGGGCTTATCGTACTGCATTTAAAACTCTCATAGAAATGTCTCCTTATAGGCTCGTATTCGAAAAAGCTTGCCATTTATCTATAGAATTAGAACATCGTGCATTTTGGGCCATCAAGCAATTTAATTATGATATGAAAAATGCAGGTGTCAATAGAAAACTCCAATTAAATGAGTTAAAAGAGCTACGAAATGATGCATATGAAAGCTCAAAAATTTATAAAGAACGAACCAAAGCATATCATGACAAATTTATTAGTAGAAAAATTTTTGAACCAAATCAAAAAGTATAGCTTTACAATTCAAGATTACATCTTTTTCCTAAAAAACTTCGTTCACGATGGAATGGACCTTTTAGTAACTCAAGTATTTCCCCATGGAGCTGTAAAGCTTAAAGACCCCAAGCAGGAAAATACATTCAAAGTAAATGGCCAACGTTTGAAACCATATATAGAAGAAATTAATGATGGAGAAAGTGTTGAATCGATTGATCTTGTGAACCCAACACTATCATAATGAGTAGCACAGTCTGGCTAAAGACTTTAAACTTAGCGCTCTTGGGAGGCAACCCAGTTTATTAGTTATTTTTAACTTTTTGTTCTTTTAGTATGTTCTTTTAGTATGACCAGAGAAGAGCAACAGAAGTAGATTGAAAGAAGATGGCAACAATAAAACCTCCAACCTTTAAATACTTTACCAGGTAGTATCTTTCCTTGAAATTAATTTTTCTTCCATTAGGGATAATGGAAATTAAGTTGGGGGGAGGAAAAAGAATAAGTAAATCCTCGAGTAAAACTATAATCAGATGTGTGTACCAAATTCTGTCTCGATTTGAACTTAATCAAGCAGTCTATTAATGAATTAATGGTTAGATTTTTTTGAGATAATGAGGAATAAATTATTAAAAAAACCTAATAAAAGGAAGGGTTTAGCCCAGAAAAATTTTTAGAATAATTTCAGACCCTCCTAACCACTGATCTTAATAGTACAATCTACTTAATAAGGGTATGGGTAAAAAAAAATGTCATTAAAAAAAAAATCTCTCTTGAAGTTAATTAATTAGGTTCTTAGCATTTTTTACTAAGTAACTGGGCCCCGTCACCTAAGAAAGTGATGTTATTCGCGTAAAAAGGTGAGAATATAAAAGAACCTAAGTAGAGTCAGTCCTACCTAAAGCCTTTTTGACTCGAGTCAGTAAATCCGAGGGGTGTTTTACACCTAATTCCTTAAAATCAATTGGTTTGGGAGCCATTGGCCTAAAGCTCGCTACAAGGGTTAATTAGAAAGCAAGGGGTTAGGACATTGCACTAACTTTACACAAATAAATAAATAAATAAGGGAACCAAATTACAAAAGACATTACACCCAACCAAAATTAATCAAAAAAGTGGAAAGTGGTGAAGGAAGACTTCTAAATTCTTATGGACTACACTCTATCACTAAATGGGTAAACTTAATAATCCAATGAAGTACCTCCCTTATGATCTAACCAGAAATTTTTTTAGAACTGTAAGATAAATGTCAATTCTTGGACTAGCTTGGTACATATTTCTAATTTTCTTACTTACTCGAGGACAAGTAAGATTTAAGTTGGGGGGAGTGATAAGCGTACAAATAATCATGATAAACATATTAATTAAGAGGTCAAATTACCTTTATTATTTAATATTTAATTATTTTATATAATATTTACAGGTAAAGCCTATCAACTTAAGAGCTCAATTTTAGGAGTTTAACGACGCAAACGGCACTTAAATCGGACTTAAGATGAGCCCGAAATTGATTTTAAATTGATTTATCCGTTTCAACACACATCTCAAAGCAAAACGTCACTAACCGCCGAGTTCATCGTCTTCTCACGTGGACTTTCTTATTTTTCTCCCGATTCTTCTTCTCTTCCAATTCAATCTTTCTCTCTACCAATTAAGAAATAAATTGGATTGGAATTATCAAATTGGAAGAATAAACGTCATATGGAAGGAATTTTGATTTCATCCGCAATATCTTCGGGATTTTCTCCACGCCCGATCGTCTCTGCATCCCAGCATTTAATATGGAAACAGGGTGGAAACAGGATCACGTCTGGGCTGCGTCTAGGCCGCGTCTGGGCTTCTACAAATAGCAGCAAGGAGGGGAGCTCGTAGAAGGGGGACCGTCCATGGGATCGTGGAGGTTGCTGTTGGAGGAGTTCCGTTGCTCTGTTGTGGAGGTTGCTATTGGAGGAGTTCCGTTGCTCTGTTTCAGAAGCTGTCGGTGGGATCGTGGAGGTTGTTGTTGGAGTTCCAAGGAGGATTGAGAGCCTTTGAGAGAACAGAGGCTCTGTTCGTCTGTTCTAGAGGCTCTGATTCGTCCGTGAAGGTTGCTCTGCTCCCAGAAGTTGTCCGTGGCTTGGAAGCGTATGCAGAGAAGGAACAAAGACTTCATCCCGTCTTTTGGTTTAGTTTAGAAAAATTTATTCTCTGTTGCCTTCGTCATAACTTTTTAATTTATATGAAATAAAGTTTCTATTTATATTTAATTATTATTAAATTATATTTAAAAAAAATAATTAAGACTGATCTATACTTAAAAGGAACGGATCATGATCTACGGGTATAGGCCGTGCTCTTATAAGATAGACCATATCTTAATTATTTTGCACTACTAATTATCTATTTAGTTAAATTTATAAATTTATTTCAAAATAATCGTTAAAATTCCTGTGGAATCGATTCCTTGCTCTCACTATTCTATTAGTGAAATTAAGGTATTACGACACGCATCACCAGGTCTCCATAGCTAAGGAAGAAGGTGATACAAATTTCTAAAATTCATTAGCTCTATTCTTTCAAAAAAAAATAGAGCACATCTTAATCCTTGAATCTGAGCTATCGTTGATGTCCATTAGAGATGAACAAATTTTCAAAGGAACAACCAATATTAATTTAATCCACAAATTAGCAGCAACATCGATCAAACCATCTTCCTTCAAACCTATATATATTAGATCTTGTTGGGGGGTAAAATCGTCATTGCATTGATATTCGTGCAAGACGACTAAGGCTGACCCCCTCTTCCGGGCTTCTGTAGCTCGGCCTCCCCCGGGCTTTCGTAGCTCGGCCTCTTCCGGGCTTCCGTAGCTCGGCCTCCCCCGGGCTTCCGTAGCTCGGCCTCTTCCGGGCTTCCGTAGCTCGGCCTCTTCCGGGCTTCCGTAGCTCGGCCTCCCCCGGGCTTCCGTAGCTCGGCCTCTTCCGGGCTTCCGTAGCTCGGCCTCTTCCGGGCTTCCGTAGCTCGGCCTCCCCCGGGCTTCCGTAGCTCGGCCTCTTCCGGGCTTCCGTAGCTCGGCCTCTTCCGGGCTTCCGTAGCTCGGTCTCCTCCGGGCTTCCGTAGCTCGGTCCCCCGGGCTTCCATAGCCCGCTGCTACCTTGCAATCCGTACCTCCGCGGAGCCTGGCGCAGGAGAGTTCAAGTCTCTCCAGAGAGACGTGGCCTAAGACCTACTATAACCGCCCCAGGTCTACTCACCCAGATCCCAAGACATCGAGGAGCTCTCCCAGCCGTCGATCCCTTAACGGACAAGGCGTGGATTCTAACGGCCCCACAACGGCCTGATTCTGTCTACCCTCGAGTCTTAACAACTTCAGTACCTTCCAGAAGACGCTCAAAGGTGACAGTCTATAAACACCAGTTTTGGCAGATCACTTCAGGTCTCGACACACGAAAAGCTCCAGGGTTACCTCTCTCTCTCTCCCGGCAGCTCGTCGGTGCTCTGTTCTTACCGGAGCCTCCGATCGACCGCCCCCCTGGAGAGGTCTCCCGGAGAGATCCACCTCCTCATTGTCTGGTTGATCGCCGATTCATTCCTCGCTGACTTGAGCGTCGGAGGGCCTTCCGCGGAGGACCACCCCCGGTGTCCTTCCGTGTGCAGGGCTTCCTGTTTTGCAGGTCCGCCGCACCCCATTCTCTGAGGACCGACCGCGCCCGAGTCGAAGGACGGATCCCGGCGGCAACAGATCTCATTATTTAAAACCATTCACAAGAACTGCATGAATTTTAGGTGGACTTTCGGCTACTATAAACTTGGAATTAGAGAGTAAAGCTGTTTAAAAATTACATTAAAAAGGAAAAGAACATATCAAAATTACCCAGTCCTCTTTTCAAGAACGGTGGGGAACTGTATTTTGATGTAGGTACAGACAGGTGCAGATCACTAACTGCACCACCGTCAGGAACGAATGGAAATTAAACAACACCGACCGCAAGATTCCTCCGAGAAAAGAATAGCATAAATATCCTTCTATTCAAAAATTTAAATATTTTTCTAAAGAGAGAGAAAAAGAAATTGCCGCCATCTTCTTGCATTACCATGACGAGATTCGGACTTTGGGATCGGATCAGAGAACCGTGATTCGGCGGTCAGTGATCAAGGACGAAAGGCGAACAGCTCTGAGATCTAGGGTTTTACTGTGGCATTCCTTTCTCTTCTTTCTTCCTTATCGAAGCTCTAAAGGAAGGGATGAGAAGGCACACCCAAGGCCCGGCGGTCCAGCAGTCTCGCCAGAGGGCGGTGGGGATCCGGAGTTCATCGTGTTGGCTGTATTGTGTGGCAGATGGTGGCTATCTACTTGAATCAGACTGAGGCTAGAGTTATACTCTATGTCCTTAAGACAATTTCGTCCCGCAATGTGCTCACGGTCAGTATGACGATTGTCTCCCAGGATACAACAGTCTCCTTTTGATGAAAGCAGCACTACAATTCACCAAAATAATCGAACCAAGAATGCAACTCTCTTTTCAATGCACTATTGCTATACTATCCTTAGGAAAGTATGCAAATGCCTAAGAGAGTGGAAGAACTGAATTGAATTTGACTCAATTCGGAATGGATTTGGATGATTGAATGAGAGGGTCTAGTCCTATTTATAGTTTTTTAGATGCCCTTTGGAAGCAACCTTATGCCCCTTGGAAGCAACCTTATGCCCCTTGGAAGCAACCTTACGAATTAAATTAATTCGAATTCTTTTGATCAAAGGATGTTTGATAAGCCCATTCACTTCGTGATTTCAGATCATGTATCAGATAAGCCTTTTCATGGCTGTGATCTGAAGATCTGAAGATCAGATAAGCCCTTTTAATTGTGATCTGATAATCACGTTATCAGATAAGTCTTTTGACATGACTTATCTACAACCGTTTGATTGAAGGGACGCCTTATCATCAACGGTTCGATTGACTTATCATTTGATCGAAGGGACACCTTATCAACGGTCCTGATGGTCAACCGTTGACCGGTCAAACGTTGACTGGTCAACCTTGACCAGTTGACTGGTCAACAACGGTCAAATCATCAACGGTCATGATCAATCCTGATCAGCGATCAATCCAATCGTTTGATCTCAGCCCCTCATCTCAATCCTGATCAGTTTCTACCGTCTGATCTTCATCATCAAAAAGATTAAAGCGCCCTCAAGCTCCTCGCGACGATGCGTACGTGCGAAGTGCAAAGTGCGCCTACAAAGCGCCCATTGCGCCCTTCGCACACGCGCGTGCGCGTGCGCGTGCGCGAGGGTGATGCTTCGCATCACCCTCAAGCTCTCCTTCTATGGTGAGCCGAAGGAACACAAGCTTAAGGAGGAGGTTTCCATATAAGTGAACCTTCCTTCCTTGTTCTTTTCGATGTGGGACTAAATGTCCCCGCAATTTCTCATTCACATACATAAGGGGTTAATGGGCTTTCAAGGCCCATTAGGGTTTTCATGACCTATTTTGGCCCATTACCCAACAATCCCCCACATGAATGGAAATTGGACTTAGATCAAAGATTAGCAAAGATTGGCAAGGCAAACCCCCACATAAAAGGATTTTAATGCAAATGAATATGCAGACACACTAAAGAGAGTATAATGGGATGAAGTTGTATCGGGATAGGTAGCTTGTGGCTTTGAACCTTCCTTAGTGAGTTGTTATCGAGTTTACTTGCTAAAAGGTGAACGCGATGTCTTGAACCTTTCAGCGTTTTGTGTAAACTAAGACAATAACAATCACGCAACTTCTTCCCGAGCATTCTTTTGGTTCTCATGGTTGTGTTCATTTTGGCCCCGAACAACTCCTGGTCTCATGAGTGCTTCAGAGAATTAAACCTTAAAATTCTCATAGAATTGGCCCAGTTCACACTCACATAGGTGATTCTTATTAAGAGTATCCTGCTATACCCCACATGATGTTCATGTCATAAGAATCATTAAAAGCAATGCTTATCCTAGTACCTTTAGCAGGTAGCACCAATTATCATAGGAATGAGTAGGATTGTACATCCTTAGTGCTATCAAGTCTCTTCATAATTTAGTTGTCCCTTTTGAACCTAGATCTTGGGATCTCCAGTCAGCTAGGTTGGGTATCCACTATGAAGATTTTTTAGTTATAGGTTTTAAACCCATTCCCCTCGATAAACAGTTTACTTGATCTCTTGGTAACCCCTTTGTTAATGGATCCGCTAGGTTTTTCTTTGACTGAACATAGTCAATAGAAATTACACCAATTTCAAGTAACTGCTTAATGGTATTATGTCTGCGACGTATATGTCTAGACTTACCATTATATATCTTATTCTGTGCTCTGCATATTGCCGATTGACTATCACAATGTATGCATATTGCAGACACAGGCTTTGGCCAACATGGAATATCTTCTAAAAGGTTTCGAAGCCATTCTGCTTCTTCAGCTGCCTTTTCTAAGGCAATAAACTCAGATTCCATAGTGGATCGAGCTATACATGTTTGCTTAGAAGATTTCCATGACACAGCACCTCCTCCTAAGGTGAATACATATCCACTTGTGGATTTTGTATCTTCTGTGTTAGATATCCAATTAGCATCACTGTATCCTTCTAATACAGCTGGATATCTTGAATAATGTAATCCATAACTTAGGGTATATCGCAGATATCTTAATACCCTTATTAGAGCTGTCCAATGATTTGGACCTGGATTACTTGTAAATCTACTCAACTTATTGACAGCATATGCTATGTCAGGACGAGTACAATTCATGACATACATTAAACTGCCAATTATACGTGAGTATTCCAATTGAGATATGGGTTCTCCAGTATACTTAGCCAAATGTAGATTAACATCTACAGGTGTTTTCACCGGGCTAGTATCATACTTTTTATACTTATTTAATATTTTCTCAATATAATGAGATTGAGATAATATTATTTCCTCAGATGTTCTAGTGATTCGAATCCCTAGTATAACATCTGCAACACCCATATTTTTCATATCAAAATGTTTGATCAACATTTTCTTAGTCTGTTTAATCATTTCAGTATTACTACCAATGATTAACAGGTCATCTACATATAAGCAGATTATCACATACCCTTCAGATAGGGATTTGGCATATATGCATTTGTCACATTCATTTATTTTGAATCCATTTGATAACATTACATTATCAAATTTTATATGCCATTGCTTAGGTGCTTGCTTTAATCCATATAAGGATTTAACAAGTCTACACACCTTCTTTTCTTGTCCTGGAACAATAAATCCCTCAGGTTGTTCCATGTATATTTCTTCATCTAATTCACCATTCAGAAAAGCAGTTTTAACATCCATTTGATGAATTTCAAGATTGTTAATGGCTGCAAAAGCGATTAACATTCTTATAGATGTTATTCTACTTACTGGTGAATAGGTATCAAAGAAGTCTATACCTTCTTTTTGTTTGAAGCCCTTAGCCACTAATCTGGCTTTATACTTGTCAATTGATCCATCAGCTTTTAGCTTTTTCTTAAATATCCACTTGCACCCTAAAGGTTTCATACCAGATGGTAGGTCTACCAACTCCCAGGTATGATTATGCATGATGGACTCAATTTCATTATTGACAGCTTCTTTCCAAAAGGGTGCTTCTGGATTAGACATTGCCTCTTTGAATGTCTGAGGTTCATCTTGTAACATATAAGTTACATAATCAGGACCAAAGACTTTGCAATTTTGGTCTCTTACTGCGTCTGGGTTCATCTTCAGGATATTCTTCCTGATGACTACTACTAGCAGTATTATCATAAGTTCTTTTATTTGAACTTATTTCTAATTTCCTTTTACTTGGAAATATATTTTCAAAGAATGTTGCATTCCTTGATTCCATGATTGTATTTTCTGTATATCAGTTATATCTGATTTATACACAAGAAAGCGATATGCACTACTATTATGTGCATATCCGATAAATATACAATCAACAGTTTTAGGTCCTATCTTGACCTTTTGGGGTCCGGAATAGCTACTTTAGCTAGACACCCCCACACTCTTAAGTAATTGTAGGAAGGCTTCTTTCCTTTCCATAACTCATATGGTGTAACATCCTTCTTCTTAAGAGGTATCTTGTTAAGAATATGATTTGCTGAGAGAATTGCTTCTCCCCATAAATTCTGGTGTACCAGAATTTATTAACATAGCATTCATCATTTCTTTTAATGTGCGGTTTTTACGTTCCGCAATTCCATTAGATTGAGGTGATAAGGAGCAGTAGTTTGATGAATAATGCCATGCTCCTGACAAATTTGTCAAAAGGTGCATCGTATTCACCACCTCTATCACTCCTTATGGCCTTAATCTTTTTCCAAGTTGATTTTCAACTTCATTCTTATAACATTTAAACACTTCTAAAGCCTCATCTTTAGACTTTAGTAGATACACATAGCAGTATCTTGTTGAATCATCTATAAATGTTATAAAATACTTTTTACCTCCTCTAGTTTGAATTGACTTTAAATCACATAGATCACTGTGAATTAAGTCAAGAGGTTCAGTATTTCTTTCAACTGATGGAAATGGTGTTTTTGCTAACTTAGCTTCAACACACACTTCACACTTGTAATGTGGATCGATTTCATGATTAGGTAATAATTCTAATTTCATTAATTTTCGTAATGAATTAAAATTTACATGTCCTAATCTATCATGCCATAGACAAGAAGAGTCAACCATATAAGCAGAAGAAGATGCTTTATTCATTTCAAGGTTTCTGTGTACAGTCATTACATTGACCTTGAATAAACCATTATTCAAGTAACCCCTTCCTATAAATATACCCCCCTTTGTGAGTACAAATTTATCAGACTCAAAAACCATCCTAAAGCCATGTTTGCTTAGGAGGGAGCCTGATATGAGATTCTTCCGGATGTCAGGGACATGTAGCACATCATTCAGTAGAAGCTCCTTGCCAGATGTCATTTCATAACAATGCGGCCAATTCCTTCTATCTTGGATGTCGCGGAGTTACCCATGAACAGATTTCTGCCATTGATAGGAGTATATGATGAGAACATACTCTTATCAGAGCAGACATGTCTGGTAGCTCCAGTGTCTATGTACCACTCATTTGCTTTGTCAACCATGTTTGCTTCAAATACAACAGCTGACAGCATCATCTCGGATATCTCTTTGGATAGGGATTCAGTCATGTTGACTCTTTCTTTTCTTTATCCTTGAAACGGCAGTCCTTGGATTTGTGTCCTTGCTTACCACAAACAAAGCACTTTCCCTTGAACTTGTATTTCTTTGGATTGCCCTTCTTCTGTTTAAAGCCTTCGCCTGGAAACTTGCGTTTCTTCTTCCCTTCTATGAGGTTGGCCTTTGGCTCAGCAGGTTGTCCTCCTGCCTTCTTTTCTTGGCTCTTATTGTCCTCCTCGATCCTTAGGCGGACAATTAGGTCTTCAAGTCCCATCTCCTTCCGCTTATGCTTCAGGTAGTTCTTGAAGTCCTTCCATAATGGTGGTAGCTTCTCTATGATAGCTGCTACCTGAAATGACTCGCTAAGAGACATTCTCTCTGCATGTATCTCATGCAGGATGATCTGGAGCTCTTGGACTTGCTCCATAACTGTTTTGTGGTCGACCATTTTGTAGTCTAAGAACCTTCCAACCACAAATTTCTTGTGTCCAGCATCCTCTGTCTTGTACTTTTTATCTAGGGATGCCCATAACTCCTTGGCAGTAGCAATACTACTGTACACATTGTACAGGGTATTGTCCAGACCATTGAGTATATAATTCTTGCAAAGGAAGTCTGAGTGCTTCCATGCCTCCACCGCAGCAATGACTTGCTTGTCGGTCTCCCCTTCCTTCAGGACAGGCGGATCTTCATTCAATACTCTGACTAGATTCAGAGTTGTGAGGTAGAACAGCATCTTCTGTTGCCACCTCTTGAAGTCAGTGCCGGTAAACTTCTCCGGCTTCTCGGCTTGAACGGATGTATGCATGGTAGCCATCTGCAGCAGCACTTCTGGAGGACGGAAATTGTCTTAAGATTGTTGGTGTATGTCTGGCAGATGGTGGCTACCTACTTGAATCAGACTGAGGCTAGAGTTATACTCTATGTCCTTAAGACAATTTCGTCCCGCAATGGTGCTCACGGTCAGTATGACGATTGTCTCCCAGGATACAACAGTCTCCTTTTGATGAAAGCAGCACTACAATTCACCAAAATAATCGAACCAAGAATGCTACTCTCTTTTCAATGCACTATTGCTATACTATCCTTAGGAAAGTATGCAAATGCCTAAGAGAGAAGAAAACTAGAATTGAATTGAACTCAATTCGGAATGGCTTGGATGATGAATGAGAGGGTCTAGGGTCCTATTTATAGGTTTTTAGATGCCCTTTGGAAGCAACCTTATTTGGAAGCAACCTTATGCCCCTTGGAAGCAACCTTACGAATTAAATTAATTCGAATTCTTTTGATCAGGGTTTGATAAGCCCATTCACTTCGTGATTTCAGATCATGTTATCAGATAAGCCTTTTCAGGCTGTGATCTGAAGATCTGAAGATCAGATAAGCCCTTTCATAATTGTGATCTGATGATCACGTTATCAGATCACATGACTTATCTACAACCGTTTGATTGAAGGGACGCCTTATCATCAACGGTTCGATTGACTTATCATTTGATCGAAGGGACACCTTATCAACGGTCCTGATGGTCAACCGTTGACCGGTCAACGTTGACTGGTCAACCTTGACCTTGACTGGTCAACCTTCAACGGTCAAATCATCAACGGTCATGATCAATCCTGATCAGCGATCACCAATGGTTGTGATCAATCCAAGTCATCGTTTGATCTCAGTCGAAGTGCAAAGTGCGCCTACAAAGCGCCCATTGCGCCCTTCGCACACGCGCGTGCGCGTGCGCGTGCGCGTGCGTGCGCGAGGGTGATGCTTCGCATCACCCTCAAGCTCTCCTTCTATGGTGAGCCGAAGGAACACAAGCTTAAGGAGGAGGTTTCCATATAAGTGAACCTTCCTTCCTTGTTCTTTTCGATGTGGGACTAAATGTCCCCGCAATTTCTCATTCACATACATAAGGGGTTAATGGGCTTTCAAGGCCCATTAGGGTATTTAGGGTCTATTTTGGCCCATTACCCAACACATCGAATGGTGGGAGACGAGAAAGCTGAGAGGGGGTTGGTATGGCGAGGTGAAGAGTGGAGGGGAGCAGGCCCCTGGGGGGCTATATGTGCGATGTGGGGTGCTTCAGAAAAAGGAGGGGGGGGAAGAAGAAGAAGAGGAGGAAGAACGAGGAGGAAATGGCAAAAAAAAAAAAAAAACCCCAATGCCGACGCTTTAAAAAGAGTCGATACATCCGTAATTTTTATCGCTTTCTAAAGAAAAATTACCACGTTTTAGAAAGTATCAGCATCATATTTAATAAAAAAATAAAAATATGGTGCCGACGCTTTCTAAAGCTTTAGTATAGTAATTTTATTATTTAAAAAAAAAAATTATGATGCCAACACTTTAGGATGCATCAGTATTCCAAGAAAAAATAAAAATACTATGTCGGTACTTTCTAAAGCGTCGGCATTCAAAATAAAATAAAAATACGATATCGATGCTTTGAAAGCATCGACATCCGCACAACGCTTTCAAAAAACGTCAGCAGTCTGCCGAAATTTTTGATGCTCTTCTCTTGCATTGAAAAAAAAAAAAGAGTTACTATAATCAAATTTTGTTGTAGAGGTAGTGGATTATGAGGAGCAATAATAAAATTAAGAATCTAAGAAATAACAGTTAACGGATATCCTTCCGACCATACTTGAATAGCTTTATATCTATAAACAACAATACATGGTCCTTATCAGCTCTTGGCTCAGAAAGAGGAACCTAATAGAAACCTCTGAACCATGTGTTTTAACTTTGTTAGAAGCTTGAAGAGTATTAGCCTTTTTGGAAATTAGGTATGTAATATATACATATGTATGCATGTGTATGTGTGTATATATATATATATATCAACAACTTATTCTTTAAGAAATCAATGAAAATAAAATAAAAAAACAAAGAATTAGTACTATTGAAATCTCAATATTCTGGGTCACCTACAAGCCTTATAACCTCATGGAGTAGGTCTAATCCTTCAAGAGAGATTCCCATCTAGTAAATTGCAAGAGTTTCAGCCATGAAATTTCAGCAACATTTGGACCATATGAAAGGATGACCAGATTCTAAGCTTATTTGGACCTTTATTGGTAACAATGTTAACCATCATCTCATATTAGCCTGAAACCAATGTCTTAATCAAGCAATGGTTTGGTCAAACATCATTTCTCACTAAGAATGTGTGAATTAGCTTTAAAAGCTCATTCGGACAAATATTTAGTTCAACATCGGCTATATAAAATTAAAATTATGAATACTTATATAAGATTAAAAAACTTAAATAATATAATTTTTTTTTAGTGAAGTTTCGAGCTATAACAAATGATATCAGAATGACTTCAACCTCTTACTCATGTGAACTTCAAAACACTGCAAATGAGTACATTGCATTTTTGATTAAATTTAGATAAAAATTTAAATATGAATCTATTATTTATATATATATTTAGGTATGAATTAATCCATGACTTAGCAATAATACTAGAGTTGAATAGGAAGAATAAGTGAAAGCTCTAAATATTTAACAAGATTAAAATATCCATATAAATATTTTTAGTGAGGTCTCACGTTATTAAAAAAACTTTTGCAATACTGGAGAAGCGAACACAATCTGTGCATCGAGACTGCATTCAATTTCAAACTTTTCCAAAATTTTTAAATATTTAATAAGCCACCAACTTTTAAGATCATATTCTGAATGTTGAGCCAATGGTACTACACACTCTCAAATGCTTTTTTTTTTTTTTTTATTTGGTACAAGCGGATGATCACATCAATCTAGGGTGAGTCAAACCCGAGATATCCGAATACAAATATGTGACAGGATGAGAGGACAAGGGTCGCCGAGCATCCAACTCCAGAATCCTGAATGATAGGCCACCCTGGCGGCAATCCAATCAGCCGTAGAGTTGGCCTCCCTGTAGATATGTCGAATCTGGACACAGGTAGCTCCCTGAAGGAGATAACGGATGTCGCTGATCAAAGGAATAGTCGGCAGGTGGACATTGGACTCCTGACGGATCCAACTAATAACCGTAGTTGAGTCTCCCTCTATAATAAGCTTCCTAGTACCCAGGCTCCGAAGGGCATGAGAAATACCAGCCCAAGCGCATATAGCTCAGCAAGGGAAACAGAAGAATCCAGAGTCCCAAAGCCGCCAGCCGCAAGCAACGACCCCTTCGGCCCCCGAATCACAAAAGCAGATCCCGCACATCTCCCATGAACACTCCCATCAAAATTGATTTTGACAAACCCTGGAGGTGGGGGCTCCCAAGAGATAAAGACCGTGTGCCGGTGCGCTGTAGAAGCAGCATGGGAGTCCCAGAGGCCAGGGCTATCAACACCAATAGTCCTTTGATGTAGAGTGTACTCAGCAGATAAGGAGATAGCCGTCCAGACAACCCGATAAGAAGGAGTGAGCACATCCGAGAACACGAACTGGTTACGGGATAACCAGATCTGGTGAGCAACATAAGCCAACGTCGGCCCACCTGATGGTTCCCTCTCCCCTTAACCTGTCTGAGCAGCCTCAAGAAGGATAAACGATGGGAGTCCAAATCCTGTAGCCAAGACCATGCACCTAACCTTTGCCAGATCTGTCTCGCTCTAGGGCATGAGAAGATAGCATGATCCACATTTCCTCCTCAAGGCTACACACCGGGCAAATAGACATGATACGCATCCCTCTCCCAGAGAGCAAAGAACAGGTAGGAAGCGCATTCCAAGCCAGCTTCCATATAAAAAGATAAACCCTCGGATGAATGGGAAGATGCCAAATCCAAGCCGAGTCCATAACTTGCAAGGGCGAAGGCCTATAGATATGCAGGAGATCCCCGATAGGAGCCCGAGATAAGAAAGATCTCCGCCAAACCCTTATATCAGTAGCATGACTCGGAATGAGAGGAATAGAAGTAATACGATGATAAAGCTCTCCCCCGAAGAAAGTAGAAGCCAAAGAATGGTCCCAGATAGTGTGGTCAAGGGAGAGAAGATCACAAACTCTCATACCATTAGGGATATCTGTGGTCACAAAGGTTGGCCACCGAGAAAGAGGCTGGTCCGCAATCCAAGTGTCCTGAAGGACATCGACTGAAGTACCATCACCAATCATCCAAGAGGTGCGGTCCAGAACAACCGAAGCATGCCGACATACCTCTTTTCAGAAGAAGGAGTACCCACGAGAAGATTGAGAAGAGATAGAGTGATTCCAATCTTCGTATTTACCATGCATGAAAGCGCTCCACAAACAACGTGGATCAAGCAAGAATCGCGAGGCATGCCTAGCAGTAAGAGCCTCCCTCCTAGCAACAAGAGATTGGATACCAAGACCCCTTGAGCAATCGGCGAGCAAATGATATCCCAGGCAAGAAGATGGACTCCATGACCGTCCTGGCTCGAGGCCCAGAGAAAATCCCGAAAATGATGCTCTATCTTCCTTAGGCACGTCACAGGGATGGCCGCGTTAGATAACAGATAGAGCGGAAGAGAAGAGAGAACTGAGCGCAAAAGAGTGATCCGAGCCATCATAGATAACCCAGAGACCTGCCAACCATCTAAGCGTTCGCAGACCCTCCTCTCAAGAACACTGAAGTCAGAATGACGAGGCCTTCTACCAGTGATTGGGATCCCCAAGTAGGATAGCCGATCAGCCTGAGAAGTAATACCCATGATATGCAAGATAGAATCCCTAACAGCAGCTACCATCTTAGGACTAAAACATATCAGAGATTTACTTAAGTTAACTTTCTGACTAGAAGCCCGACAATAGGTCTGCACTATGGCCGCAAATATGGATGCATTACGAATAGTAGCCTTACCCAAAGGATGCATCATCAGCGAACAAAATGGGAGAGAGTCGGCCCAGTTGGACTCGCAGAGTATGGGCAATAGACAAATCCATCTGAGCCTAAATAAGAGCCCTGGACAAAGCATCAGCAGAAAGGATAAAGAGAAAAGGGGACAGAGGGCAACCCTACCGCAAACCGACCTCAGAGTGAAAATACTCCGTCTGACCCCCGTTGATGATGAGAGAGAAGGATGGCCGAAGAATACATGCCATAATCCAGTCGACAAAGCAATCATCAAACCCAAACTCGGCTAGCGTATATCTCAGAAAATCCCAGCTCATTCTATCATAAGCTCTCTCCATATCAAGCTTAACAGCCATGAGGCTATGACGTCGAGAAGCACGCTGAAGGTCATGCATGAAATCCTGTGCTAGAAGGGCATTATCAGTAATGCTACGTCCCCTAATAAAAGCGCCCTGCTCTAGGGATATGAGGCGAGGGATCACCGGAGACAAACGGGAGACCAAAATGCGAGCACACACCTTGTACAAGGTGGAACACAGACTGATAGGCCGGTAATGCTGAGGAGAGGAGGCATCAGGGCGTTTGGGCACCAAGGTGATAAGGGTCCTGTTCCAATCAGAGGGGACAGAGTGAGAAAGAAACACCAGCTGAATGGCCTGCACAACCTCCTGGCCCACTATATCCTAATAGAAGTGGAAGAACAAAGGAGGAAACCCATCAGGACCAGGGGCTTTATCGGCACCAAGATCCCAAACAGCCCGCTGAATATCGTCCGCCGAAATTGGCATGGTGAGGCGAGCATTTTCAGCAGTGGTGACCCTAAACGGGGCCAGAACAGGAAACACAGGGAAACCCACTCCAAATGCTCCGTCCATCTAGACTGAAAAAACTGATATAACAAGGTCCTGATAACCTGAACATCCTCCTGAATCTCCCCCTCATTATCAACTAAACGCCTAATGCAGTTCATCGCACGGCGCTTCAAAGTGGCCATGATGAAAGAATCTAGTGTTGCGATCCCCCTCCCTAACCCACTAGATTCGGGACCTTTGTCTCCAAAAGGTCTCCTGCTGCAACAAAAGAGAATGGTGCTCAGCCAAACAGGACCTGAGAGTGAAAGGTCAGACTGATTAAGGAACCCCTCCTGATCCTCTTTCGACTGCAAGGTAGAGATGGTAGACTCAGTCTGCTCAACTTGCCGAACAATATCCCCCACCTCTCTTCTGTTCTATCTAGAGAGTCTAGGACCAGCAAGAATCAGGCGCTGAGACAGACGATAGGTAGCACTCCCTCTAATAGGTAATCGCAAACCTAAGAGATGATTGACCTAGCAGAAGAATAAAAGGTCCAGAATTTCTCAAATCTAAACATCCTGCTCTGATGAATAGTGTTATTAGTAGAAACAAGAATAGGACAATGGTCAGAGCCAATTCTGGACAGGTGAGTAACGGTAGCAGAAGGAAAAAGCTGGAGCCAGGAAGGAGACGCTATGGCCCTATCCAGTCTTTCCCAAACATGAGCAGAGCCTTGGCGGTTATTACACCAGGTGAAAAGGGATCCAGAAAACCCCAGATCCAAGAGCCCAGCGGAGGATATAAAGGATCTGAACTCAACAACATCCGGTGATCCAATGAACTGCCGACCCCCTCTTTTCTCGTCAGCCCCGACAATGCAGTTGAAGTCACCAGCAAGGAGGGAAGGTAAGCCCTGAGCAAGAAGAGAGTGAAGCTCCACCCAGAGATCACGTCGCAGTCTAAAGTCGGTACTGGCATAAACACCCAAGAGAAGCCAGGGGCCGAGGAACCCTCAGATATGACCAGGGACACCTGTTGACCACATCCGTGGAAGGCATCAACCCTGATGTTATTATTTTTCTAAAGAACCAGAATACCACCAGAGAGGCCAACCGACTCAATGGAGTAATAAATCCATAATCTGGAAAGCTGTCTCTGAAGACGAGCCAGGCTAACCCCAGACAGATGGGTCTCCAGCAGAACACAAATATCAAAGTCATGAAGCTGTAGAAGCCTATCGAACGAGGAACGAAACGAGGGTTTCTGAGCACCTCGCACATTCCAAAGAAGAAGCTTCATTCAGAAGGAAGAGCAGGGGGGACATCATCCATATCCCCAGATATCTCCAGAACAATAGAGTCAGAAGTAGCATGGGAGCCAACAAGCTCCGGAGCACTGCTTCCCCCTGCTTCCTGGCACTCCTGCCGTGCCAATTCCATAGCCATATCTGCATCTTTTTTCTGAATAGAATTCTTAAGAAGGGAGACCGCAGAATCATAATCTATCACAGCCGTCAAAGGAGGTAAGGAGGACTCTACCAAACTGCCCAGAGTAGTCCCCTCCTTGCAACGGGACTTCTTGGACCCCGGCCCAGGGGTAACACCTAAACCCTGGGGGGTAACTGAAGAAGCAGAGAAAGTGAAGATAGCTTTCTTCCAGCCTTACCCCTCAGAAGTCCTTTGCCTTTGGATAAATTAGGCTTAGAAGGTAGTTGCTGTGTTAGAGGCTCAACAGGCCGGGCCCGCTTAGTAGGGCCAGATTTTCCTCCTATATGGGACAACAGGAGGCCAGGACCATTACCATCAGAGGAAGCTGACTTCAGGCAAGAAAATGGGTTAGCAGCCAACTTGATTGGATCACCAGCCCTTTTCCCTTCAGAAGTCTGAATGTTAGGGTCACTGGCTTGAAATTGAAGACCCTTGCTAACTGGCACGCCAGGGGAAAACCGGCACGCTGAGGACCTGAGACCATCAGCAGCTTCAATCCCCCGACTAGGATGCCTGTCCGAAGGGGGAATGGACTCCTTGCCTCCCGACCTCCTAAAGACCTTCTTCGGAGAGATCCACCCGTCCGGAGAATTAGAGGAAGGAGGTGAAGTAGAACTCATTCCAGGCTTCTGTTTGCTGAGAGAAGGCTGAGAGGCTGGAGAAGATTTCCGACGCCTCAGGGACGACATCCATGGCCCAAATCCAGATCCACTCGGGGGGCAAAGGAAGAGGAAGGATCAAGAGGCGCCCCACAGCTCCCACCGAGATGCAGGGTACCGCACGAGCAGCAGATCCCTTCAAGATTTTCGTAGGAGAACTGCTGCCAGAATGGTTCCCTGCTTCCATCAACATGGGCACCCGGCCTCAGGGGCTTACTCAAATCCACCCGAGTACATACTCTCGCGAACCCTCCCCGAATCCTTTCTCTGGTAGAAGCATCGGAGAACATATAATCACCAGCAACTGCAACGATGGATGACAGCACTTCCTCCTTCCAGTATTCAATTGGCAACTGGGGAAGACGAATCCAAAGCAGGGCACTGGTCAGAGAGCTTGCGGACGGGACGAAGTCTGGTTGCCACAGAGCAACGGCGATGGGTTGGCCATTGGCGACCCAGGGTCTTCCGAGAGCAAGCTCCATGGCAAGAGGGTCAGAGAAACGGAAGAGGAAATGCCTGTTGGCCAATGAAACCGCTTCGATTTCCCCCTGAATCCCTGCTTGCTGGAATTCGCTGAGGATAGCCTCCGGAGGAATCCAGCGGGAGAGACAACGAGCCAAAATAGCGTGATTGTGCCATCGAGCTTCTTCCTCCTCCAACGCAGGTACCGGGACTTGGACTATGTCGGGTACAGCCGTTCCAGTTCGGCGACGACAACCGAAGAAGGTGCCGGAGAGATCCATTCAAACTGACTTCCACCGGCATGGCGCCAGGACATATCAGCGTTCCTGACGCCATCGGATCCGACCGGAGGCGGATTGGGGAGGTCAGCCATCTCTCAGAGCAAGAGGGACAATGATCAGTGAAGATCGGGGACGAAGACACTCCGAGCATGAATCTTAAAGCAATACCGGTGAAAGACACTCCGAACACTCCGAGCATGATTCTTAAAGCAATAAACTAACCTTTATGGACAAGGACAGCGAGATCTTGGACTTTAATGCGCTACAATTTGAGAAACCTGGGAAAATATATTTAAACTCGGGCTGCAATCATCTATGCTGGAAGTTCACAAGCTCCGCGAGGCAAATCGCGGTGCAAGCCGCAATATTTCTATGGCAGCCATTTTGAAATTTTTTTTTTTTTATACAAGCATATGAATCAGTCCAAATATGTTCGAATATAAAATTTATAATAGTAAAGAAGAACGGGTCATCCAGCTTTCATATTCAAGATTTTACATGCTAAGCCATAGAACTAGCCATCCAGTTTGCCATCAAATTACTTTCATGATAAATATGATGGATATAGGCATAGTCACACTTTTGCATGATAATCTAAATATCCAAAAGCATTGAATTTATAGAATCAAAAATACTTTTCTTCTGCTGCAGCTAAGAGATGACCGATATTTTGAATTTTAGAACACCCTACTCTTCTTCCATTGTAAACGGAAGACAATGGTACAGGAGAAATTCTTAATTTATCGGGAAGAAAACACCGAAACCGATTTTAGAAGCACTTGGGTTTTACTCGATAAAGGATGCGATGGTTCCGTGAGCGGGCGAGAGGAGCAGGTACGTTGACCCGCGGTCGGCGGTGATAGCGAAAATTATCCAAACTACCCATAAAAGCTCACAGCTTTTAAGCCAGAATGGACAATTCATACCCACCAACTCTTCCACAGCCCGATCAACCCATTAAAAATTATGCTAGAATGCTAAGTTTATAGCAGTCAAGGTTGAAAAACGTGGTCTGCCAACTAGAGATTATGGGTTACAGCTAGCACCTTGGTCGAGCTATATGCATACACCAAGTCAATCCATACCACACGCAGTCAGTCAATTTCCCTATCACTGTAGCACTCGAGCTAAAGGCCCCTCATAATTCCCTTGTTTCATAAAGAAATCTTGCTGCCGCCGTGCATGCAGAGTAAAATTAGGACTCTTGGATCGATGATGTCTCGCAAGTCATGCATGCTTGGCTATATATAAACATGATCGCTGTTGCTTTATGTAAGAACCTACAGCCTTGTCCAAAAAATCCTAATTAGTTATCTAAATTTTTTTATCTTATACTAGTATTAAAGATTTATTCAGCACATAACTAATCTAGAATCAGTAAATATTAGCATAATCTCTTGCAAAATCTCCTCATTTGAATCCTAAAATTTTAGCTAGGCTAAAGATTTCAATCTAAATCTAATTAAATTCAAACTCAATTAAACACCAAAAGTTTGATTATAGGATCCCCTTTATACAAGGGCTATAGACTAGATATGCTTCGATACTATTTGTAATATATCAAAATTTGATCTAAAAATATAGATAAAATGTATTATTTAACTTTTCTATCTTTATATAAGTATTCAAAATTTACTTGATGAACAATTGGCATAAAATTAAATATATACCAACATAGCATTTCATGTTCTGCTTTCATAGATTTGCTAAGCATTGGCCTCTCAAAGGCTAATATATCCTTCGTAGTTAGGGTAGCGAAGGAGGATATAGTTAGGGTGGCGAAGGAGGATATAACAAAGGTAATAAAGATGATGATAAAGGTGGTTGCCCAAAGAGTAGTTTTGATAACAAATATGATTCTCAATTGAACCATGGTATAGATTGTGGATATGGGGCTAATGAAGGAGGAAGTTATGATGGTATTATTGGAGGAAGAGGTAGTGGGCACCATATGGTGAACTAGATTATCAGCCTAATATATTGAGCATCCATATTAGTGTGTATATAAACATTTAAAAAAAATAAAAAGGATAATTAACAAAAAGAGAGATTAGGTTTGTGCATAAAAATAAGATAATAAGGAAAACAATCTCTCAAAGTCATTTTCTTTGTTCAATATTAGATTTAACTAGCAACTTTAACATTTTGACAAAAATCTTTTATCCAATCATAAACCTAAATTATGAGTTTAAATTTTTTATATACCCAATAGCCACCAACATGAGAGACCTACCAATTCTATTGAAACATATATTAATTTAAATTATTAAAAGCTCAATCAAAATGCATGCATTATGCTATCATAAAATTAATTTCTTCAATAAAATAATATCCTTTTTCATGATATCTAAAACTTTTTTTTTTTTTATCAATGCTCGATTTCCGCAATAAGTTTATAAATCACTAAACTATTAGGAATAAAGAATATCTGTCGCTTCAACCATAAAGGACCTAGAAAGATTAAATAATTACTCTTACTTATCAGAGAAATCTATCTAGCAATTTACCCAAACTAACTAATAATTTTCATTTCATGAAAATAAGCTATATTTACATCTTTTTCCTTGAGGCAAATTTATCAATAGAGAGAATCAAAATCTTATTCGCCCGACTCCCGAGAAATGCATGGAAATTCAATATCAACAGCCAAATGTCAATATTGGTGATTGCTTTTTCATTGTATTTCAGAATCCATCTGCATGCGAGGCCTGTGACTTGAACTTGGTTAATCTCTCTACCGGGTGCGCCCACTCTTCATTAATTCTACACAATGCTCGCTGTTTTCTCCCGATTATTGGATTGCTCGAATCCACCAACTCTTCCGATCGAAGGTCAAATAATCGAATATAGGGTATGGTAGCGATGTACTAAACTATTACCAGTTAGGCTGACCAAACTACAGGTTACCAGCAGCAGCACCTCGGTCGATCTAAATGCGTGGAGTAAATCCGTGAGCCATGCATGTCATTAATTTATTAAATCTCTCAAACCTAAAGCTGGTTAAAGATCATGGAACTCTTAATTAGTCTAGATTACCCAGTAGCTAGTAGCCATCGCCCTGTTCCCTTGTTTCAGTAGAGAAACCATGTCCTTGTGGAGTAAATTATAAAGCTTTGCATGCCTTGAGAGCCACGCATGCTGCGCTATATATATACCCATGCCCTCTTTCCCTCCAACAATCAACTCAGTCCACTGGCATATATCTACTCTTTAGCAACCATGGCAACTACTAAGCTTGTTGCACTTGCCTTCATAGTCTTGCTCAGCATTGGGCTCTCCGAGGCACGTCGATCCTTGGCATCTGGAGGGTGGTGGCGGTGGCGGAGGTGGCGGTGGAGGTGGTGGCGGAGGTGGTGGATCGGGGGGTGGTTCCGGTTACGGCTATGGTTCCGGATCTGGTTATGGTGAAGGAGGAGGATCTGGGGCCGGTGGCAAAGGTGGTGGGGGCGGTGGGGGTGGGGGAGGGGGGAG
Organism: Calamus simplicifolius; assembly: GCA_900491605.1. Taxonomy (NCBI): domain Eukaryota; kingdom Viridiplantae; phylum Streptophyta; class Magnoliopsida; order Arecales; family Arecaceae; genus Calamus; species Calamus simplicifolius. The sequence goes on along the minus strand of UESW01003162.1, from coordinate 45,466 downwards.
GAGGTGGTGGAGGGAGTGGTGGCGGCAGTGGCTATGGGTCGGGCGGCGGGTACGGGTCGGGCTCTGGAGCTGGAGCTGGGGGAGCAGGTGGTGGAGGCTCTGGCGGAGGGGGAGGGGGAGGGGGTGGGGGTGGCGGCGGCTCCGGCGGTGGGAGTGGACATGGGAGCGGGTCGGGATATGGATATGGCGATGGGTCTGGGCATGGTGAGGGAGGTGGTGCCAATGCGGAGGTTATGGATGTTAGGGTTTAGACCTGTGATTAATAGCAATGGGATTCCCTGTTGAACAAGAACTAGAACTAAGGATTCCTAATCCTGTTAGGTTTATTTCTTGAAAAAGGAGGAAGATGGGGAGGAGAAAGAAAGGGCTGCCGCCCTATGATGAGAAGGGAATTTTTGGGAGAAAAGAATCTGTTCTCTATTCCATCCAAACCCTAGAGACTAGGGTTTAAATACATCCACGAAGTGGGCCAGGCCCAGACTCAACAAAAACTCCCATGGACTAAACCAATGAGATTAAACTAATCCCAAGCCCGTGTACACCCGTGACTTGATTTAATCTCAACCCTTGGACTCAAACCCAGCCCAATACAAGTTAGCCCACCTGGGCCTTGATAGCACCACACCAGGCCCAACAATCTCCACCTTGGTGCTTTCAAGGCCTCAGCACGTCCACTGTATCCATCAGCTTTAACAACGAAATACACTTTTGAAAACTGTCCCGTGGAAGAACCTTAGTCAGTGCATCTGCTGGATTTTCTTTGGTGTATACCTTCACCAGCTCCACCTCACCATCTTCCACCATCTCTCTGATCCTGTGGTATCTGAGGTCAATGTGCTTCGTCCTGGCATGATAGACTGCATTCTGCGCAAGCATCAGAGCACTCTGGCTGTCACTATGCACCTGGACAACCTTCTGATCAAGTCCCATCTCCAGCATCAAGCCCTTCAGCCAAAGAGCTTCCTTTGCTGCCTCTGTGATACCTATGTATTCTGCCTCGTGGTAGATAAGGCTGTGATGGGCTGCAGACATGATCTCCACGATACTGGACCACCAAACAGGCTGAACACAAAGCCTGTTGTGGATCTCCTAGTGTCCACATCTCCACCAAAGTCTGCATCCACATACCCATATAACTGCCCACGAGCCTCCTTGGATAAGTTGGATCTCTCAGCATCTTCTTGCTGTCCATAGCAAATACCAACCCCAACTGTACCTACCAAGTACCTGAAGATTCCCTTCAGTGCTCGCCAGTGCTCCCTACCAGGCTGCGCCATGAACCTGCTCACCTGGCTCACTGCATGGGCTATGTCTGGCCTACAACATACCATGGCATACATAAGGCTCCCAACACCAGAAGCATATGGTACCTTCTCCATCTCCTGAGCCTCCACCTCAGTCTGTGGTGACATGGTCTTCGATAAGGAAAAATGTGCTGCCAAAGGTAGTGCTGTCGGTTTGGCATCCTTCATCCCATATCGCTCCAGAATCTTTTTAATGTAGCCACCCTGACTCAGATGCAGCACACCTTTGGATCTATCTCTGATGATTTCCATCCCTAGGATCTTCCTGGCTGGCCCCAGATTCTTCATCTCAAACTTCCGAGACAAAGCTATCTTTAGTTCCTGTACAGCCTTCTTACTCTTGCATGCTATCAGCATGTCATCTACATACAAGAGTAAGTACATCCTAGACCCATCATCCAGAGATTTAACATACACACAAGAATCATACTCACACCTGAAAAGTCCAATGCTCCTAACATAAGTGTCAATCTCTTGTACCACTGCCTCGGCGACTGCTTCAGCCCATACAGAGATTTCTTCAGCAAACAGACTTTCCCATCTGATCTTGGTTCTCTAAACCCTGGTAGCTGCTCCATGTAGATGCTCTCCTCCAAATGACCATGGAGGAATGCTGTCTTCACATCCATCTGCTCCAGCTCCAAGTCCTGAGCTGCTACAATACTCAATAATAGTCTGATGGAAGTGTGCCTGACAACTGGAGAAAATATCTCACCATAATCGATGCCTTCTTTCTGAGAGTATCCTTTGGCCACTAGTCTTGCCTTATACCTGATACCCTCTTGTTCTGAAGCTCCTTCCTTGCGCTGATAAACCCATTTACAACCAATGGGTTTCTTTCCTTGTGGCAGCTGGACCACCTGCCACGTATTATTGCTGTGAAGAGACTGCATTTCCTCTGCCATAGCATGGATTCACCTATCTCTATCCTGACTTTCCATAGCCTCCTTATAGGTGAAAGGGTCTCCATTCGCTGTCACCAGGGCATATGACAACGAATCCTCAAAGCCGTATCGAACTGGTGGTCGCACGTTCCTCCTGGGCCTTTGCTGTGCGATCCCAGTATCAGTCCCCTGTCCAGCTGCATCCTGCTGAACTCCCTGGCTTCTACCCCCTCTGTCAGTCCTCTCCATCTGAATCTCAAATCCTTCTGGTCCACTAGCAAATGGCACAACTGTATAGGAGGTTGTCTGACTAGTGTTACCGTGTTCTACCTCCTGTAGTACCTGCTGTGCATCCATGCCACTTCTGTTCTGGAGGATTGAGCTCTCATCAAAGGTTACATCTCTGCTGATGACAACCTTCTTCTCCAAGGGGTCCCATAGCCGATACCCCTTGACTCCTCGCGGGTAGCCTAGGAACACCATCTTCTTAGACCTGGCATCCAACTTACTCCGCTCCCCAGCTCCAACATGCACATATGCTGTGCATCCTAACACCCTTAGATGGTTTAGGCTTGTCTTCCTTCCAGACCATATCTCCTCTGGAATGTCTCCATCTAACCTGGTGTGCGGTGACCGATTGACCAAGTAGCTAGCTGCATCTACTGCGTCAACCCAGAACATCTTTGGAAGCCCTGCCTGCAGCCTTAAGCATCTTGCCTTTTCCAATAGTGTTCTGTTCATCCTCTCAGCCACCCCATTCTGTTGAGGAGTTCCCATCACCAAGAAGTGCCTTCTGATGCCCCACTCCTCACAAAAAATCTGGAACTCCCTGCTGGTGTATTCCCCGCCATTATCAGACCTCAGACACTTCACACTTTTACCCTGCTCCTTCTCCACCTCAGCCTTCCAGATTTTGAACTTGGTGAAGACCTCTGATTTCTCCTTCATAAAGTAGATCTACAGCTTCCTTGAGAAATCATCTATCAGGGTCATAAAGTATCTGGCCCCATTCCTTGCAGTAACTGGGGCTGGTCCCCAGACATCTGTGTGTACTAACTCCAGGGGTTCAGCACTCCTAGCTGTGCTGACTGAGAACTGTACTCTCCTCTGCTTTCCCATCTGACAAGGCTCACAGATCTCCATATCTCCGCTACTCAAGTCTGGAAGCAGACCTCTCTTGCTCAGTTCTTTCATCCCCTTGTCTCCCATGTGGCCCAGGCAGTAATGCCACATCCTGTACACATCCTGGGGATCTTGCTCCACAGCTGCCACCTCAGATTTCACAGTCATCACAGAGCCCTCCATCTTGTATAGATTATTTTCCAGCCTCCTCCCTCTCATCACCACCATGGCTCCATTGGAGATGTTCAGAACTCCACTCCTGGCACGACTGCTGAAGCTGTATCCAGTCCGCTCCAAGTACCCCAGTGATACCAGATTCTTCTTGAGTTCTGGGACATGCTTCACACTGGTAAGAGTGCGCACTATACCATCAAACATCCTCACCCTCACTGTGCCAATACCTGCCACCTTGCAAGGGTGATTATCTCCAAGAGTCACATTCCCCTCCTCAACCTCTATGTAAGTACTGAACCACGACCGGTTGGGAGTGTAATGATGAGAACAGGCTGAATCCAAGGTCCACATCTCTGTGCTATGCCTGTGATCATCTGATACAACCAAGAGATCATCCTCCACCTCCTGATCTGCAACTGTACTCACAGACTCAGATCCTCCTTTTTCTCCCTTCTGATTTTTTCACTTAGGACAATTCTTCTTAAAATGTCCTACCTCTCCACACTTATAGCACTTCAACTCTCTCTTGCCTTTCCTGGACTTTGATCGTCCTCCAGACTTACTTCTGTCCCTGCCCCTACCTCTGCCTATCCTTTCCCCAACTGATAGACCCTCCTGGGGAACAGCTTCCTTGGTCATCTTCTCCCTCTGCTCATTTGTCCGAAGCACCGAGACAATATCTTCATAAATTAATGTCTCCTTCCCATAGAGCAGTGTTGTGACCAATGAGTCATAAGACGTGGGCATTGAACATAAAAGCAGAAGTGCTTTATCTTCTTCCTCCATCTTGACCCCGACATTCAGAAGTTCATTGCTCATCTGGTTGAATATTTGGATGTGACCCAGCACATCTCCACCTTCCGACATCCGAAGGCTGTAGAGGCGCTTCTTCAACATCAACTTGTTGCACATATTCTTCCCCATATAGAGGGTGTGCAACTTCGTCCAGAGTCCCTTCGGGGTCTTCTCCTCCAGCACTGAATAGAGGACTGAATCCGCCAGACAGCCCCTGATCATTGAACATGTCTTCTTCTCCAATAAAATCCACTGCTTGTCTGTCATCCCATCTGGCCTTTCCTCCAAAGCCAAATCTAAACCCTGCTGCACAAGGAGGTCCTCTACCCGGACTTTCCACATGGAGAAACTTCCCTTCCCATCAAACTTCTCAACCTCTATTTTTATGCTACTCCCCATGGCCAATTCCAAAAATAGCACAAAAATAAATTTTATAAAATAGAGAAGTACCTTGACGAGATTCTGTTGAAATTATTTCAACTCCTTAAAGGCCTCCAGATTACTCCTTGAACCAGGCTCTGATACCACTTATTAGGGTTTAGACCTGTGATTAATAGCAATGGGATTCCCTGTTGAACAAGAACTAGAACTAAGGATTCCTAATCCTGTTAGGTTTACTTCTTGAAAAAGGAGGAAGATGGGGAGGAGAAAGAAAGGGCTGCCGCCCTATGATGAGAGAAGGGAATTTTTGGGAGAAAAGAATCTGTTCTCTATTCCATCCAAACCCTAGAGACTAGGGTTTAAATACATCCACGAAGTGGGCCAGGCCCAGACTCAACAAAAAACTCCCATGGACTAAACCAATGAGATTAAACTAATCCCCAAGCCCGTGTACACCGTGACTTGATTTAATCTCAACCCTTGGACTCAAACCCAGCCCAATACAAGTTAGCCCACCTGGGCCTTGATAGCACCACACCAGGCCCAACAATGGAAGGGGTGGCGGAGGAGGTGGCGGCGGCGGTTCTGGCTCCGGTTCCGGCCATGGGTCTGGGTATGGGAGTGGTGGGGGGCACGGCCACCCTTAAATCCTAGCTCTATAATAATATTCCATGAAGCTTATGAAGCCCAGCATTTCTCTCCTTGGACTTTTTTTTTTTTTGTGTGTTGTTTGCGTTATGCATGTAATAAATAAAGGCTTCATTCACCAAACAATAAATAAAGGCTTCTGTTATTAAATAAACTCTGGGTAGCCTTGCTGCAATGGACGGCGAAGAACTTTCTATGTTACGTTCATAGATTTAACTAAATATATTTATTCCTATCAGATATATAAAAATATGGGACTAATATATTTATCATAAAAATAAAGCAAGTCAAGATCGATAAATACCTTCAGCCATTATTGTTGATATTTCTTTCAGATAAGGGTAAGACTCTTTCATACCTTGCGGTCTCTCTCAGCGATGGTATAAACTTTCTCGATGAGACCAGACACAAGAACCTTCCCATTTTTATAATCCTTTATGCCTTATCTATCCATCACAGAGGGCGCCGCTCTAAATGGATATGATTGAGGATTATTATCTTAATCGTGAATTCAAATTCAAAATTTGAATTCACGTAATCCCTCGATATCAGAATATAGGGCCACCTTAATCTACCTTAATCGTATCTAACTGATACGCTTAATGAAGAAAAACCAATATTCTCCCACTTGGTCAGTATTTCTATTACTATAGTAAGAAACAGAATACATGAATCATGGCAATAAGTCCTCTTAAAATCGAGTATTATTTACATGTATTACAATGTATTATATTTTTCAAACATAAACCCATATAACTTAATGATAAACCCCATGTTTATTCTAGGTCCAATTTAATGACGCTTATCACAGAATAGATGTGTACACTAAATAACTGAATGTGAGAAAACATCACAACCATAAAAGAGTTTCATTGATTATAAATTCATCTATACAATGAATTAAATAAAATGACCAAGACCCATACGGTCTACATGATCTCTAAACTTCTGTAGTGGCATGAGTTTAGTCAAGGGATCAGCTATCATCAGCTTAGTGCTCACGTGCTCAATAACCAATGTCTTTTCTTTAACACGTTCTCTTATGGCTAAATATTTGATTTCGATGTGCTTACTTCGACTACCACTTTTGTTGTTTTTAGCCATAAATACTGCAGTTGAATTATCATAATAAATCTTCAATGGCTTAGATATAGAATTCACAATTCTAAGCCCAGAAATGAAACTTTTCAACCATACATCATGCGAAATAGCCTCAAAACATGATACGAACTCGGCTTCCATGGTGGAAGTAGCAGTCAAAGTCTGCTTGGCGCTCCTCCAAGATATAGCTCCACCAGCAAACATAAATATGTATCCAGATGTTGACTTTCGAGAATTAACACAGCCAGCAAAGTCGGCATCAGAGTAGCCAATTACTTCCAAATTTTCAGTCTGTCTAAACATAAGCATGTAGTCCTTGGTACCCTGAAGATACCTCAACACCTTCTTAGCAGCTCTCCAGTGATCTAAACCTGGATTACTCTGATATCTCCCCAATATCCCAACTGCAAATGCTATGTCAGGCCTGTACAGAACTGAGCATACATCAAGCTACCAACAACTGAAGCATATGGAGTGTTTTCATTTCCTCCTCTCAAAGTCATTCCTTGGGCACTGATTCAAATTGAATCTGTCACCCTTGACTATGGGAGCTATACTCGGTGAACAATTTTTCATCCAAAATCTCTCTAAATTTTGTTGATATAGGTTTCTTGAGATAGACCTAAAACACCTCGAACTCTGTCTCTCTGAATTTTAATGCCAATGACATAAGAGACATCACCCATATGTTTCATGTCAAAATTCTCAGAGAGAAATTGTTTTTACCTCATGTAACATACCTTTATCATTGGTTGCAAGTAAAATATCGTCTACATATAGAATTAGAAAACAAATTTTGCTCCCACTGATCTTCTAGTATATACATTGATCCATGATGATTTCTACAAATCCAAATGAAGAAATCACATCATGAAATTTTAAGTACCATTGTCGAGAGGCTTGTTTCAATCCATATATAGATCTCTTAAGCTTGCATACTAATTGCTCATTATCACTAGAGGAAAAACCTTCAGGTTGTTTCATAAACCTCTTCCTCTAAATCTCCATTGAGAAATGCAGTTTTCACATCCATTTGCCGCAACTCTAAATCAAAATGTGCAACAAGTGCCATGATAATGCGAAAGGAATCTTTCTTAGATACAGGAGAAAATGTCTCATTGTAATCAATTCCCTCCCTTTGAGTGAATCCCTTAGCAACAAGTCTTGCCTTATATCGCTTAATGTTGCCTAACGAGTCTTTCTTGGTCTTAAAGATCCATTTACAGCCAATGGCTTTGCTCCATCAGGCAACTCAACAAGATCCCAGACTCCATTAACTGCCATAGAATTCATCTCATCTTCATAGTATCATACCATAAATTAGATTCCTTACAATTCATGGCTTGTGAAAACGTTTCAGGATCATTCCAGCTCCAATGTTATAGTTCGACTCTTGAAGATATACATATAGTCACTAGAAATTACTGATTTCTTTTCTCTTGTAGATCTTCTTAATGTTGTAACAACCTCCTCTGGAGGAGTTGATTGTTCAACTATCTCTGGTAACTCATGAGAGACTAGATCTACTAATTCATTATCAGCAAATTGTGGAATTTCAACGACTGGTTGTATAATGCACGTTTGATCTTGAGGGGCACTATGAACGATAATCAGTCTGTCACTTGAAGTGGAAGGTTGAGCATCAGAATGTTCCTTTTCAGGAATCATGCTCTGCAATTGATCACTCCCACTAATCAAGTCATTCTCAAAAAATTTGGCATTCCTTGATTCCACAATCCTAGTTATGTGAGATGGACAGTAAAATCTATATCCCTTGGACTTCTCGGCATATCCAACAAAATACCCACTAATGGTCCTAGGGTCCAGCTTTTTCTCTTGTGGATTATATACTCTCACTTCACATGGGTATCCCCATATACGTACATGTCACAAACTTGGTTTTCAACCTTTAAATAACTCAAATGGCATTTTAGAAATAGCCTTGGTTGGAACCCGATTTAATATGTACACAGCCGTCTTGAGAGCTTATGTCCATAAGGACTTAGGTAGTTTGGAGCAGCTAATCATGCTCCTCACCATGTCCATCAATGTTCGGTTCCTTCTTTCTGCTACACTATTGTTGGCCCAGATGGCAACCCAAGAGGGGGGGGTGAATTGGGTTCTTAAAAATTTAAGACTTTTTGAAATGTTTTAAACAAATTAACTCAAGATGTGCAAGTGAGAGAAATTAACTTATAAGCAATGCACAAACAGAAATATAAGAGAGATAGAGTGAGAGACAAATGAGCACGGCAAACACAAGAAGATTTTATAGTGGTTCGGTGCAACCAGCACCTACGTCCACTCCCAAGATTCACTTGGGTCCACACTATAATCTCCCTAGATTACAGCCGAGTTGTTTTACAAGCTCACAACTCAAACTTGCTGTTTTTCCGGGATCACAACGAACCCAGTCGGTTTTACACGGGCTTACCAGCACAAAACCCAACTCGTTGTTTTTAACGGGATCACAACGAACCCAAAACGTAAGCTATCCCAAGCTTACAACGAGGTACAACTACCTCCACTGATTCAATCCACTGATTGAATCAGTACACAAGAAAATAAATTAGAGTTTAGATACAAGCAGCTCCTCTTGAGCAGAATAATCAAAATAAAACTTAGGTTTAGAAAAGCCTGATTAAATAAGCTTGAATGCAGGCTTGGCTTCTTTGCTTCTCTTCTCCAACTCCTTTGAAGTATGGAATCAGGCCTCAGCACAGATTCTCCTAGCTTTGGGGCTTTTGGATGTTGGTTGAAGCTTTTCTTCTTTTTCTTCTAGGTTGGAAGATCTTGATTTGCTCTTGGTTGCTTTGGGATCTCCTTTTGAACTTTTTGTAGATTGTAGCTCTGGAGCACACGAATCTCTCTCTTTGATTTCACTCCTTTTGAATCTCTTTTCTTGACTCAAATGATTTTTCCAATGAAGCTCTGTTTTTCCCTCTTTTTGAAAGATTTTCTTTTCTCTCTTTTTCACCCCTCTATTATTTTCTATTCTCCCCTTGATTTGAAAAGAGCTCCTCTATTTATAGATTCTGCAAAAATATATCCGTTAGAAACACAGAATATAGCCGTTATTTGAAAATATTACCGTTGGGGCTGACGTGTCGTCGTGAAAAATCGTGCCCAGAATTTCGCGGAGTCGACTCGAGCACTGTGGGAGTCGGCTCGAAGTCGATTACTAAAAATAGAAACATTTTAAACGTTAGAGGGTCGACTCGCGAAGAACCAAAGTGTCGGCTCCCGACAGTCGGGGGTCGACTCGAAGAAAATGGGGAGTCGACTCGAGAAGCGCTCAAAAAACATGCTTTCTGTTGTTTGAGCGGAGTCGGCTCGCACAGACAGGAGTCGGCTCGCACAGAGTCAGGGGTCGACTNCGACTCGAGAAGCGCTCAAAAAACATGCTTTCTGTTGTTTGAGCGGAGTCGGCTCGCACAGTCCAGGAGTCGGCTCGCACAGAGTCAGGGGTCGACTCTTGAAATCCAAGGGTCGACTCGAGAAAATCAGAAATCTCTGTTACTTACTGGAGTCGACTCTGAAACTCTAGAGTCGGCTCCGGAACGTATCAAAAATCAGAAATTTTTCTGATTGACTTTGAAATTCGTCCCAGAATAATTTTAAATGATATTTTGACTTGAATACAATAAATATGACATTAAGCATGAATTCAAGACATGTTTCAAGAAATCATTGATTGAAATATAACATGTAAAAATTCCTTTTTGAAATCTTAAATATAGAGCTTGAAACTTCTTTTTCAAATTGATTCAAAACTCAGTGAATTTAAACATTGAGAGTCCATTGCTTTCATTTTGAATAAGCTCAAGGTTTTTGATAATAAACTCATTATTTCCTTTAAAATACTCATGGCTTTTGGAAATCATCAAAATCAATAAAGTTGGGGTAATTAATTACAATCTCCCAAATTTCTCAACAATCTCCCCTTTTTGATGATGACAAAAACATTGAGTATATGCATGTTTGTATTGAAAAATTTTCGATACCAAAATCAATTTTTATGTTCATTGAGAGGCTCCCCCTAAATGAGATAGCTCCCCCTATGAAACTCAATTTTATAATTCATTCAAAATTTTCAATTTTTAAGTTCAAGCAAATAATTTTTCCCTTTTCAAATTTTAAGCATAATGATAACTTGGTTATCTCTCCCTTTTACTTAAATTAACTCTCCCTCTTTAATATTCAAATTATCTCTCCCCTTTTTTTTTTAAAATTTAAATTTAATTGCATTGAAAGCATATACGATTAAATAAATCTCTCCCCCTTTTTTGTAATCAACAAAAAGGTTAGGATAAAGTCATTGCATCAAGAATGTATTAAGGGTTTTCAAGTTTTCCATATAATCATTAAACTTCTCAACCATTTATCTAATTGTATCAACTTCATTGTATCAAATTCATTATATCAAATTCAAATACAAGCTTCATAAGTAAATTTCTTTCATTGCATTGCTAATTCAAGATCAAATCAAGCATCCAATACATTAAAGAAATTGCTTAGACAAAAGTTAAACATTGCATCAAAATGAGATTACAAAGTGAACTTCATTACATCAAAATGAGATTACACAGTACATTGAAATGAGATTACATTAAAAATATCAAAAGTTTCTTCTTGTAATCCTATTCAAATGATCAACTATCTGCTTCATTCCTTCACATTGTAGTTTAACATAATCTTTAAGCTTATTATCTACAAAAGTACAAGCAGTCAAAATCTTATCCTGAAGCTCGGCGTTGCACTGGGAATAGGTCTCTGAGTCACCACAGATATCCTTAAGCTCTCCAAAAATATTCTTCAAGTCTTCACTTAAGGAGCTGGTGGATGAACTAAGAGTAGATTCAATAGATGCAACCCGATCACTAAGTGAATACAAAGCTTCTTTCAAATTCATAAACTTTTCATCAAATTCATTTTTCAATCTATTTTCATGCTCACTAATCTCAGATTTGAATAAGGATCTAAGCTGATCTAACTGAACATCAGAAAAGCTAACAGATGATAAAGTAGATGTCTGAGCTGGAGCAGCAGGAACAGGAACAGGGGCAGGGGAATCTGGAACAGAAGAGCTCTGAGGAGGCTCAGGTGAAGAATGTCTCACAGATGGTCTGGGGGCCTCAGCATCCATAGCTCTGTCCTCTGCAATATTCTTCCTCTCCCATCTTCCATTCCTCTTAACAAAACCCATTCGATGAATAGTAGCCAAAGAGTAATAATCAGTATGCCTTAATTCCTTCTTTGGCTCACTATCACCAAATGCAATCCCTTGGCTTTGAAATAACTTCGTTAGAACCATGCCATAGGGCAAACTTGACTTCTTCTTCCCTCCACAATCAGCAATGTACCAAATGATCATCCGAGGCAAATTAATAGGCTTCCCAGAAACTACATCCATAATAAAAATATCTCTCTCAGATACATAATCGAATCTGCCAGTCTTGGGAAACAAATTCTACTGCAGATGTTGTGAAGTAACCTCAGCTCCAAAGGCAATTGGCTTGCAAAACTTCTTCAAATCCCTCAAAATTTCTGTTCAATAATCTTGTGAGGGCTGGCGATCTATCCTCTGGGGCATAAGTGGATGGTCCAGACAGGGGTAAATTTAACAGTCTAGATAGAATAGTGGCAGTGATATTCAGTCCAATGCCTCTCACTACGCTCACTAAACCATCATCACCTCTAGTCAAATTTGAGTAAAACTCCTTAACTAGTGCAGGATACGTGGGACAATCCAGTGAACACATTTCTCAAGTCCCATCTCAATCAACTGTCTACCCATTATAAAACCTTCATTCTCAAATAACTCAAAGTCCACCTTCTACCGGTTGTAACAACTCTACTGGCAAGGTGATCTACCTGAAGAGTGGTAGCTGGAACAGGAGAACCACTCGGAGAAGATGTAGAAGACGAATCCGGAGACGGCTCGCGGACGGGTCGTCGAACGGTCCGTTTCCTCTTCAATCCGGCGCCACTACTGCTAGCTCCACGAGTTTTAGGTGCCATAGATCTAGATGGAGTGAATAATCAGAGGTTTTTGGAGTTTTGGAAGGTTTGGAAAGCTTTGGAAAGAGTTTGGAATGATTGGAAATGATTGAAATGTCCGTGGGGTCGACTCGTGCCCTAGATAATCAAACTGGGACCACGTCGAGTCGACTCGCGCAAAGCGTGGAGTCGGCTCCCGAGTAGTCACAGAGCACGGACCCGAAATCGAGTCGACTCGCGCAGAGCGGGGGTCGGCTCCCGAGTTTCAACAGAAACAGGGGTCGACTCCGATACTGTCCGAGTCGGCTCCGAGACCATTTCAGAGAAAAAAATAAAGATTCAGAGAATCTGAAATGAGTCCGGAATTTGATCTTTGAGTATGATTAAAAATCATGGATTTTGAGAGATCAAATTGATATGAGTTCTAGATAAAATTTCCTTAAGATTTTGAGAAATTGAAAGAACTCTAGATACATTTCCTTAGGGGTTTCAAAATCTATTCCAAAGGATCACAAATCCCTAATTCTCCTCTAAGATAACAAAATCTTTCTTCGCTTAAAGGTTTTGTAAAAATATCAGCTAATTGTTCTTCAGTGTTAACATATTCAAGACAAATTTCTTCATTAGTTACATGTTCTCTTATAAAGTGATATCTAATTTCTATGTGTTTTGTCCTTGAATGTTGAATTGGATTTTTAGTTAAATTGATTGCGCTTGTATTATCACATTTTATGGGTGTCTTATTAAGTGTGATACCATAGTCTTCAAGTTGTCGCTTAATCCATAGGATTTGCGCACAGCAACTTCCAGCCGCTACATATTCAGCTTCAGTAGTTGATAATGCAACTGAATTTTGCTTTTTGCTAAACCATGAGATTAAGTTACTTCCTAAGAATTGGCATGCACCACTTGTGCTTTTTCTATCTAACTTACATCCAGCATAATCAGAATCTGAGTATGCAATTAGGTTTAATGTTGAGTCTCTAGAATACCATAAACCTACATTTTTTGTTCCACTTACATATCTTAGTATTCTTTTAACAGCAATTAAATGTGATTCTTTAGGTTCTGACTGAAATCTAGCACATAAGCAAACAGCAAACATAATGTCTGGTCTACTAGCAGTTAAATAAAGAGGGATCCGATTATACCTCGATAATATTTTGGTCAACCTTCTTACCTTCTTCATCTTTGTCCAGCTTGCATGAAGGACTCATTGGTGTTCCGAGGGGTTTAATTGATTCCATACCAAACTTCTTTAGGATTTCTCTTGTGTATTTTGTTTGGTTGATGAAGATTCCCTCTTTGCTTTGTTTGATTTGGAGTCCAAGGAAGAAGTTGAGTTCTCCCATCATGCTCATCTCGAATTCTCCCTGCATCAACTTAGCAAATTCTTGACATAGAGAATCGTTAGTAGCACCAAAAATAATGTCATCAACGTATATTTGTACTACAAGTAAATCTTTACTTTTTCTTTTCAAAAATAATGTTTTATCTACATTTCCTCTTGTGAAATCATTTTCAATTAAAAATTTACTTAGCCTATCATACCAAGCTCTAGGTGCTTGTTTCAAACCATATAAAGCTTTGTGCAATTTAAAGACGTGATTTGAAAATTCGTGATCTTCAAAACCTGGTGGTTGTTCAACATAAACTTCTTCATTTATAAAACCATTTAAAAATGCGCTTTTAACATCCATTTGAAATAAGTTAAAATTCATATGACATGCAAATGCAAGTAAAAGTCTAATGGCTTCTAATCTAGCTACTGGTGCAAAGGTTTCATCAAAATCAATACCTTCCTCTTGATTATATCCTTTTGCAACTAATCTAGCTTTGTTTCTAATTACTATGCCATTTTCATCTAGTTTATTTCTAAAAACCCATTTTGATCCTATTACTGAATGATTTTTAGGTCTTTCCACTAATGTCCATACATTATTTCTAGTGAATTGATTTAATTCTTCTTGCATTGCTAACATCCAATTATTATCTTTTTCAGCTTCTTCAATAGTTTTAGGTTCAATTTGTGATACAAATGCAAGATGATTACTAATGTTTCTCATGGATGATCTAGTTCTTATTCCTTGAGATGGATCACCTATAATCAATTCCTTGGGATGACTATGAGCATATCTCCAGTCCCTTGGAAGATCTATATCATTATGATTATTAGTATCATCGTCCTTATGTGAATCATCATCTTTAGCTTCTTGCTCATGATCTGAAGATACTTCAATATTAAGTTTTTCAAGATCTTTTTCAATTATGTTTGTATCTTCCTCATCATCAAGCTTTTCAGAACTAGATGCTAAAGACTCATCGAAAACTATATGAATGGATTCTTCAACTACTAAGGTTTTCTTGTTAAATACTCTATAAGCTTTACTAGTTGTTGAATATCCTAAAAAGATTCCTTCATCAGATTTAGCATCAAATTTTCCTAAATTGTTTTACCATTATTATGAATAAAACATTTACATCCAAATGCATGAAAGTATTTTATATTGGGTTTTCTTTTCATTCCATAATTCATAAGGTGTTTTCTTTAAGATTGGTCTTATTAGGGCTCGATTTAAGATGTAGCATGCTGTGTTAATAGCTTCCGCCCAAAAGTACTTTGGTAGTTTACTTTCGCATAGCATGGTACGGGCCATGTCTTCTAGAGTCCTATTTTTCCTTTCAACTACACCATTTTGCTGTGGAGTCCTAGGGGCTGAAAAATTATGATTAATACCATTTTCAGTGCAGAAACTTTCAAATAAGTGATTTTCAAATTCAGTTCCATGATCACTTCTTAGAGATACTATGGTAGTGTTTTTCTCATTTGTGACTTTCTTGAAGAATTTCAGGAATATCGAGAAAGTCTCATCTTTGTGAGCTAAAAACAGTACCCAAGTATATCTAGAATAATCATCTACAATCACTAGACCATATTTCTTTCCTCCTAGACTTGTGGTTCTAGTTGGTCCAAAAAGGTCCATGTGAAGTAGCTCTAATGGCCTAGAAGTTGAAACAACATTTTTAGATTTGAAAGAACTTCTTGTTTGTTTTCCAAATTGACATGCATCACATATTTTGTTGTTTTCAAAATCTAGTTTAGGTAAGCCTTTAACTAAATCCATTTTAATTAATTTTGAAATAAGGTGTGTGCTTGCATGACCTAATCTACGATGCCACAACCAACTAATTTCATTTATATTAGCATTGTCAGCAATCAAGCAATGATCACTCAAAGATAATTTTTCTAGATCAACCAAGTAAACATTGCCATGTCTATAACCAGTAAATACAATGCTATTATCAATAGAATTAGTTACAGTGCATATTGAAGATTTAAATGAAACATTAAAGTTTTTATCACATAATTGGCTTATACTAATTAGATTATGCTTCAAACCATCAACATAAAGTACATTATCAATAAATGTAGATGGAGTTATACGAACTTTACCAAGGCCCATAATTTGACCTTTACCGTTATCGCCAAACGTAACAACTCCACCTTTCTTTTCTTCCAGGGTGATGAATTCATCTTTGTCACCCGTCATATGTCTTGAGCAGCCACTATCAAGGTACCACTTTCTTTTTGATCTTTTGGCTACAAGACATTCCTGCAACATAATTTAAACTTTATGTTTAGGTACCCAAGCTTTCTTGGGTCCTTCATGGTTAGTAGCAATAAAAATTGTTCCTTTCGGAACCCAAATTTTCTTTCCTTTAGTGTTTAATTTTTCATTATTACTTATTGTTTTGCACTCAAAAGATTTATGTCCTTTTTGATTACATTTAAAACAAGTAATATTACTTTGGTTAGCTTTTACAAAAATATTTTTCAATGATTTTTGTTTTCTAAATATGTTATACCCTAAACCTGCTTTGTCAAAAACTGCTTTTTGACTATCTAAAATCATATTTAGTTTAGTTGAGCTTAGAGTAAATTTCTCAACAATGTCTTTATACTTTTTAACATCTTTCTTTAGAAAATCATTTTCATTAGAGATTGATTCTTTCTCTTTAATTAGATTTTCATTCTCAGATTTAATCAAATCAATCTTATGAGCAAAATTCTTTTCATTAAAAAGTGTTTCCTTTTTATCTTTTAAATCTTAACTACAAGATTTAACTCATTTTTCTCATTAATTAAATTTAAGTTTTCAGTTTTCAAAGATTTGTGTTTCTTTTTCAAAGCCTTGAAATCAATCATCAATTCATTAAATGCTTCAAACATTTCATCAAAAGTAAATTCATCATCGGGGGTTTCGGTACTTACCTCTTCGTTGTCGTCCGCCATGAAGCAAACATTTGCAACTTCTTTTTGTTCTTCTTCTTCGGAAGAAGACTCTTCACTGTCAGTCCAAGTTGCCATGTAGGCCTTTTTCTTTTTCTTATAGGCCTTCTTAAGTAAAGGACAGTCATATCTAAAATGCCCTGGCTTTTTACATTCATAACATACTAAGGGCTCTTTCTCTTTGTCCTTGTCCTTTTCCTTTTTCTTATCCTTTTCTTTTTCTCCTTCCATTTTTGATCCAAATCTCTTCTTGTGGAAGGGCCTCCTTCTTTGCATAAACTTCTTGAATTTCCTTGCAAGGAGGGCTGTCTCATCATCATCATCCTCTTCATCATCGCTGCTTACTTCCTTTTCCGCAGCTTTGAGGGCGATGGTCTTCTTCTTTCTTGACTCATCCTCATTGACATGTTGTTTAACTTGAAGCTCATGAGTCATTAGCGAACCAAGAAGCTCTTCCAATGGTAGGATGTTCAGATCTTTGGCTTCTTGTATGGCTGTCACCTTGGCTTCCCAAGTCCTTGGAAGTGACCTAAGAATTTTGCGAACAAGCTCAGAGTTAGTATATACTTTTCCAAGACTTTTCAAACCATTCACAATATCAGTGAATCTAGTGAACATGCATGTGATGGTTTCATTTTGTTCCATGGTAAATAATTCATATTTATGAACCAAAATATTTATCTTTGATTCTTTTACTTGACTTGTTCCTTCATGTGTTATTTCCAACCTATCCCAAATTTCTTTTGCGGAATTACATGTTGAGATTCGGTTGAATTCATTAGAATCTAAGGAACAATACAAAATGTTAATGGCTTTAGCATTTAATTGTGCCATTCTCCTATCATTATCATTCCAATCCCTTTCGGGCTTAGGAACAATAGTGCCATCAACTACGTGTGTGGGTGTACTAGGTCCATTATTATTACTCCCCACAATTCATAGTCAGAAGCTTGAATGAATATTCTCATTCTAGCTTTCCAATATGAATAGTTGGTTCCATTAAATAAAGGAGGTCTATTCGTAGAATGACCTTCAGCAAAACATGAACCACTTTGTGTTGCCATAAGGATCTTTAGCCCTTGATCGTGAGATCAAATTCTAAATGAGCACTTGCTCTGATACCAATTGTTGGCCCAGATGGCAACCCAAGAGGGGGGGGTGAATTGGGTTCTTAAAAATTTAAGACTTTTTGAAATGTTTTAAACAAATTAACTCAAGATGTGCAAGTGAGAGAAATTAACTTATAAGCAATGCACAAACAGAAATATAAGAGAGATAGAGTGAGAGACAAATGAGCACGGCAAACAAAAGAAGATTTTATAGTGGTTCGGTGCAACTAGCACCTACGTCCACTCCCAAGATTCACTTGGGTCCACACTATAATCTCCTCGATTACAGCCGAGTTGTTTTACAAGCTCACAACTCAAACTTATTATTTTTCCGGGATCACAACGAACCCAGCCGGTTTTACACGGGCTTACCAGCACAAAACCCAACTCGTTGTTTTTAACGGGATCACAACGAACCCAAAACGTAAGCTATCCCAAGCTTACAACGAGGTACAACTACCTCCACTGATTCAATCCACTGATTGAATCAGTACACAAGAAAATAAATAAGAGTTTGAATACAAGCAGCTCCTCTTGAGCAGAATAATCAAAATAAAGCTTTAGGTTTAGAAAAGCCTGATTAAATAAGCTTGAATGCAGGCTTGGCTTCTTTGCTTCTCTTCTCCAACTCCTTTGAGGTGTGGAATCAGGCCTCAGCACAGATTCTCCTAGCTTTGGGGCTTTTGGATGTTGGTTGAAGCTTTTCTTCTTTTTCTTCTAGGTTGGAAGATCTTGATATTGCTCTTGGTTGCTTTGGGATCTCCTCTTGAACTTTTGTTGATTGTAGCTCTGGAGCACACGAATCTCTCTCTTTGATTTCACTCCTTTTGAATCTCTTTTCTTGACTCAAATGATTTTTCCAATGAAGCTCTGTTTTTCCCTCTTTTTGAAAGATTTTCTTTTCTCTCTTTTTCACCACTCTATTGTTGTTTTTGATTTGAAAAGAGCTCCTCTATTTATAGATTCTGCAAAAATATATCCGTTAGAAACACAGAAATATAGCCGTTATTTGAAAATATTACCGTTGGAGTGACGTGTCATCGTGAAAAATCGCCCCAGAATTTCGCGGAGTCGACTCGAGCACTGTGGGAGTCGGCTCGAAGTCGTTTACTAAAAATAGAAACATTTTAAATGTTAGAGGGTCGACTCGCGAAGAACCAAAGTGTCGACTCCTGACAGTCGGGGGTCGACTCGAAGAAAATGGGGAGTCGACTCGAGAAGCGCTCAAAAAATATGCTTTCTGTTGTTTGAGCGGAGTCGGCTCGCACAGTCCAGAGTCGGCTCGCACAGAGTCAGGGGTCGACTCTTGAAATCCAAGGGTCGACTCGAAAAAATCAGAAACTCTGTTACTTACTGGAGTCGACTCTGAAACTCTAGAGTCGGCTCCGGAACGTATCAAAAATCAGAAATTTTTTTGATTGACTTTGAAATTCATCCCAGAATAATTTTAAATGATATTTTGACTTGAATACAATAAATATGACATTAAGCATGAATTCAAGACATGTTTCAAGAAATCATTGATTGAAATATAATGTAAAAATTTCTTTTTGAAATCTTAAATGTAGAGCTTGAAACTTCTTTTTCAAATTGATTCAAAACTCAGTGAATTTAAACATTGAGAGTCCATTGCTTCATTTTGAATAAGCTCAAGGTTTTTGATTAATAAACTCATTATTTCCTTTAAAATACTCATGGCTTTTGGAAATCATCAAAATCAATAAAGTTGGGGTAATTAAGTAATTACAATCTCCCAAATTTCTCAACAGGATGGCCTCCCTTGTAATAGTGGTCGTCTTTGGACTAAAGCAGATCATAGACTTATGAAGATTAACTCGCTGCCCAGATGCCTGACAATAGAGCTGGATAATGTAAGCAAAGGCCGTAGCATTGTGTATAGTAGCCTGCCCCAATAAATGCAATCATCGGCAAATAAAAGATGAGATATCGAGGGGCCCTGAGGAGCAGCCATAAAAGGAGCAATGCGGCAATCATCCTGTGCCTAGGTTAATTGCCGTGAAAGAGCATCAGCAGCAAGAATAAATAGAAAGGGTGATAGGGGGCATCCCTGACGCAGCCCAACAGTAGAATAGAAAAAATCTGTCTGACTACCGTTAATGATCAGAGAGAAAGACGGCCTATATATGCAGCCCATGATCCAATCAATAAGAAGGTCGTCAAACTCGAATTCCTGAAGGGTACGATATAAAAAATCCCAGCTAACCCTATCATAGGCTCGCTCCATGTCAAGCTTGACAGCCATAAGACACTGTCGGGCAGAAGATCTCTGAAGGTCGTACATAAATTTCTGAGCTATACAGATATTATCAGTAATACAACGACCTTTGATAAAGGCACCATGCTCAACAGAAATGATGCGGGAAATCACCTTCTGCAAGCGGGAGATAATAATGCGCGCATAGATCTTATACAGGGTAGTGCAAAGGCTGATGGGCCGAAAATGCTGGGGGGTGGAAGCATCAGAACGCTTAGGCACAAGAGTGATGAAGGTCTGGTTCCAGTCGGTAGGAATGGATTTGGTATGAAAGACAGTCTGAATAGCCTCAACGACATCCTGGCACACTATAGTCCAGTAATGGCGAAAGAAGAAAGGCGGAAAGCCATCTAGTCCAGGGGCTTTGTCAGGCCCAAGATCCCAAACAGCCTTACGAATCTCATTCCTTAAATCGGCTTTATAAGAAGGTTATTCTCCTCAGCTGAAACCTTCTTAGAAGCTAGAATCGGATGGACAGGAAAACCATCTCCAGTGCGCTTCGTCCATCTAGACCGGAAGAAGCTAAGAAGCTGATCCCTGATAATGTTAGAATCCTCTTGGTAGTGTCCCGTCTCATCAATAAGTCGCTGAATCCTGTTAGTAGCACGGCGCTTTAGGGTGGCCTGGTGAAAAATCTGGTATTACGATCCCCCTCTCTGATCCACTACACCCGAGACCTTTGCCTCCAAAAGATTTCCTGTTGCTGAAGAAGCGAGTGATGGAGAGCTAACTTAGTTCGGAGAGATGAGAGATCATGATCAGTGAGGCATCCCTCCTGGTCTTCTTTAGACTGAAGGGTAATGATGTCTTCTTCCACCTTCTCCACCTGTCTGGCCAGATCCCTCACCTCATATTTATTCCATCTGGAAAGTCTGCGCCTCGTGAGCTCAAGGCGCCTAGATAACCTGTAGGTAGCACTGCCTCTCATCGGTAGATGCCAAACCTGAGAAATGATGATCCGAGCAGATGAATATGGTCCAGAACTGCTCAAACCGAAAAGGTCTCCGCTGCTGAGCAATCGCCTCAGTGGATATCAAAATAGGGCAGTGGTCAGAAGCTATCCTTGGAAGATGAGTAACAGTAGTAGATGGGTAATTCTGAAGCCAGCGGTCCGTAGCCATGACTCTGTCCAATCTCTCCCAGACTCGCGCAGAACCCTGGCGATTATTACACTAGGTAAACTGAGATCCCGAGAACCCCAAGTCAAGCAAGCCAGCATCAGAAATGAATGTCCTAAACTCCGAAATGTCCGATGAACCCCTAGTCTGTCTGCCCCCTTTTTTCTCATGGGCCCCAACAATGCAATTGAAATCACCAGCAACAAGAGCTGGAACTTCTTGAGCAAGAAGATAGTGAATCTCGGACCAAAGAATGCGCCTCTCCCGGAAATCAGTGCTGGAATAAACACCGAGAGAAGCCAGGGGGCAGAAGATCCCTCAGATATAACAAGGGCCACTTGCTGATTACACCGATGAAAGGCATCCACCCTAACGGAGCTGACACGCCAAAGGACCAGAATACCTCCAGAAAGACCCGTCGACTCCACAGCATAAGTAGACCAAGTTCTATAAACCTGTCTCCTAAACCGGGCCAAGCTGTCACCCGACAATCGGGTTTCCAGAAAAACACAGATATCAAAGTCATATAACTGTAAAAGTCTCCCAAAAGAGGAGCGAAAAGAATGTTTCTTCGCTCCTATAACATTCCAGATCAGAATCTTCATTTATTAGTTGGATGGGGTTGGGACCGACCCGGGTCCTCTACCATATCACTATCTGGGGTGTACCCCTTATTTAGGTTACCCCCAACAGATGTCTGCAAAGAGCACTCCTCTGATCGAGAGTCCTCCATAGTGACTTCAACCTCTATCAGCCGGGGAGACGGGGCCGTATCTAGGGAGTCCTCCCTTTGCCTCAGTATGGCTTCCTTGAGGCTTGAGACAACCGAGTCATGACCACGCCCCTCCAATAGAGTAGACTGAGCAGTTTTACATTTAGTCTGAGAATCCTTATCAGACCGTGTGACAGAACCCAGAGTAGTGTCCTGAGCAGTTGAAAAGGTAAAATTATCCTTAGTGGTTGCTGAGGCAGACAAGATCATTTTACCTTTCCGCTTCTCGTGTTTTGAGATAACACGTTGGGTTTTTGCCTCCGCAGGTCTGGCCCTCTTGGATAGACCTGGATTGGCATCCTTGCGGACTATGGGTCGTCCGGCCCACTTGTTAGAGCCCAATGTTGCAAAGGGGTTATCTGAAGTCAATTTGACATTTAGAATCTTCTTCAGTGGTTCCATACTTCCTGCTTGAGTCACAGTGCAACTAACTGTCTCGGCACAGTCAACAGAAACCGGCACATGAAACGGCACAGCTCTCTCACCCATCCCAGAACAATCCACCAGCATGCCCTCCTTCAAACCATTTCAATTCATACCAAAGTTCGAATCAGGGGATCCATCCAGCACCCTTGCCTTAACCAACACAGGGGAAGCAGAGAGAGGCAAGGCAGGGGAAGCAGCCGGTACCCTCCCCTCAACTGGCATGCTCATAGATCCCCCTGCAGGTTCCTGGAAGGAAATGGAGATAGAGGAACTCTGAGCATGGCTGGACTTAGGGAGTCGACGACGAGCAGTCTTCGTCGAAAAAATCCATCAGTCGCCGGGAGCTGAACAAGGCGCAGTCCCGAGTGGATTTGAAGCTTCTGGAATCTTCCTCCTTGGATCAGAGTCTTGGCCGCTGGGGGGACGCCGCCGCTGCAGAGCAGCCATCCAGGGACCAAAGGACGGTCGAGCCGATGATGACTCAGTATCCGCCGAATGATCGCAGGTGCCATGGAGGTGAATAGAGCCACATTTAGGGCAGATACCTTCCATATACTCGTAAACAAAGGGTTGCCAGAACGGAGCTTGGGTACCTCGCACTCTGGCTCCCGGACGAAGGGGACGAGCCAAATCAACGCGCACGCAAGCACGTGCGAATCCTCCCCTGAGCTTCTCTTTAGTTGGAGCATCAGAGGCGATGTAATGGCCAGCCGGGGCAAGAATGGTCCTGAGGATATCTTCATTCCAAAACTCAATGGGCAGGTTCGGCAGACGAAGCCAAAGCAGAGCAAATGCCAGAGAATTCGGAGCCGGAATGAACTGAGCTTCCCATTCTGTAGTTGCTATCGGTTGGCCGTTCACAACCCATGGCCTCCGAAGCACTAAATCCTTAGCACCAGGGTCAAAGAACCGGAAAAGGTAGCAGCGGTGGGCGAGAGAAACAGCTCCTACCTCACCGGCGACACCAGCTTTCCTGAACTCTCTAACGATGGCCTCGGCAGGGATCCAGCGGACGATGCTCCTCGCAAGGATGGCATGCTTCGCCAAGCAGCTAACCTCATCTTCTAAGGCCGCTGGAGGAACCTAGATCACCTCCGGGAAGCTTGATTCCAGTTCAGCTACTTCCGCCGGAGTTGGGGAAGATGAAACCCACATGAAGCGGGAATCCGCCGTTCGATGACCAGTCTTCCGGCTTTGCTGAGCATGATCCGAAGCAGAAGGAGTTGGGGGAAAAGAACCCTCCATCATCCGGTGAGGTCTGATCACCAAGATTGGTGGGGTTCACCGGAGAACTCAGTAGGCAATCCTTTAAAGTTTTAGTAATTTTGTTTTTAATTATTATATATTTGGTTATATGAAGATTGTTGGATTTTTAATCTTCGCTTAAAATTTGCCACTGCAAGTAAACATTTTAAGACTCTCAAATCCATATCATAGTTGCCAGATCCGACTCGGACATTCACCCGGCTAAGGGCTTGGGTCACTGAGTAATTAGTTTAACTGTCGGGTCACCGATTAAACTATCGATCAATTATTTTAATATAAAAATATATTTATATTAATAAAAATTAATTTTTTATAAAAAAATTAAGGTTAACATAATCATAAAACCGTGACCCCATTCGATTCAGACTGGATTGATTGGTTCACAGATGAACCAAATGGGTTGACTGGGTTATTTCAGTTTCTTATACATCCGATTTTATGTTAGAATCATACCGGCTTGACCTTCGGTCCAGTTCAACCGGTCCAACAGATCGGTTTGTTCGATTCTAACAACTATGATCCATATATATCGCCATGTCAATTTTCAAAGGCACCCACCCATGGGCAACCGCCCCGTCGCTCCGCGGCTTTCAATTCACTGAATTTTTAATCAGTCGGCAACTATGACTCGCCAAATTTTTTTTTTTTTTGGGTAATCTTTGGCATGCATTTGTGCGGACGAAGAAAAAGAGCTATTGAGATTAATGCGCCCAGGCCCATTTAAATAGAGCATAACGTTCTGCCTGATAGTAGACGTCATGCTATTTTCTTTCAACTGGCGGTGGTGATGACACGTTGATAGAAAAAGGATGATTACTGTTTGCCACCGGCATTTACCCGGTTGATACTCAAGAACATTTTAAATTATAAAAATAGCGTAGGGTTTCTCGACATTATTGATTATAGACAGGCTTTTGAAGGGTCTATGATGTCTCACAGCTTCCCTTTCTTTCCGAGTATCAACTATCAAGAGATCCTATATTGTGACACTACATCCTAGCAATATTATGGACAACATTATAAACCTGCACCTCGAGAATGCTCACGGTCGAGAAGTCGAGAAGCCTAACCATTGAGAAATGTGGACGATGCATGAAAGCGCCTGCTGTAACGTGTGGACAGACGAACTGAAAAGTCGTTGCCGTCCTTCTCCAAGTGGGCAACTGGCTGGCAAATAGTGTGGATTCTTTTTTTATTTCTTGCTTTTTCTACAGCATTTCCACTTGTCATCTTCATCTCTACTTTTGGGACATGGTCTTCGAAGCTCTTATATTATTAGCTAGGAGGGATCATCTTACCTCACGGCTGCCCTTTCTTGTTGCGGTTTGAGAGATCCATCCTCCTCCTTCCATCGTCTCGACAAAATGGCAATGATCATAGATGCCTTTGTAAGAATATCTATCAAAAAACTTACAGAATTTATAGAGGGAGAGATGTCCATGATGCTGGGCGTGGAGGATGAGCTCAGAAGGCTTCAGAGGAGAATGGAGAGGATAAGCGTCCGTCTTGAATCTGCAGAGCGGAAGAGACTTCTAGATGGAGACGTCCGTATTTGGGTGAGGCAGTTGAAAGATGTCATGTATGATGCTGATGATATCATTGATCTTTGTGAGATCGAGGGCAGAAAATTATTGGAAGGTCATCCGTCCATGGTACGTCATCCTTCATCTTTATTTTCCTGCTTCGGCTGCATCAAGTTTCGACATGAAATTGGTAGCAAAATTAGAAAACTCAATAACAGGCTAAAACAGATTGCAGAAGATGAATCAATATTACCTAAACTGGAATACTCTATGCAAGATGTTCATGAGAGTAGAATAAATCATCGTCAGACTTTTCCTAATGAGGTTAAGTCTGATATCGTAGGGACACAAATTGAAGAGGCTACTCAGAATATTGTGGTGTCATTAATTAAAGAAGATAATAAAAGATATCGTGTTTTGGTGATTGATGGAATGGGTGGAATTGGCAAGACCACTCTTGCTTCTAACATATACAACGATCAAAGGATCAAAGAGAACTTTCCTATTCGTGCATGGGTGTGTGTTTCTAAGGATTTTTCAGAGATAGAGCTTCTCAAAGAGATGATTAGGAGCATAGGTGGAAATTATGGGGAGGCTCGAACTAAGGCGGAGCTCATACCCAAACTTTCCTCTATTCTTGTGAAAAGATTCTTTATTATATTAGATGATATGTGGAGTTCGGATGTATGGAAGGATTTGTTTAGATTTCCTCTGGAAAGTGCAACAGCTAGAGGTAGGATTACGATCACCACTCGGATCAGAAATGTGGCAATAGAAATAAGAGCAGATGATGTTCATCATGTTAGTGAAATGGATGATAACACTGGGTGGGCATTACTTTGCAAGAAAGTCTTTGGAGATGATGATGTGGAGGAGGAGGAGATCAATAATTTGAGAGAAATTGGGATTAAAATTGTGAAAAAATGTGATGGTCTTCCTCTTGCAATCAAAACTATAGCAGGGGTTTTAATATCGAAAGAAAGAAGTAGCTTAGAATGGGATAAGGTTCTCAAAAGCGATACATGGTCAATGAGCCAGCTTCAAGAAGAACTCCCAGGTGCTCTATTTTTAAGTTATCAAGATTTACCTTCAGATCTAAAACAGTGTTTTCTTTATTGCTCATTATTTCCTGAGGACTCTACAATGTATCAGATGGATCTTATACGTTACTGGTTGGCTGAAGGTTTTGTAAAAGTAACACAAGGAGATACACTTATGGAAGATTTAGCAGAGGAATACTATACAGAGTTAATTAGAAGGAATCTTTTACAAGTGGCATATGACAATGAGGTCAGAAGGTGTAGAATGCATGATGTGCTACGTTCCCTTGCTATCTTTTTGATAGGGGATGAGAGTACTTTCTGTAGCAATGATCAATCACCTAACATAAATCCCTTGGTTAAACTTCGTCGCTTGTCGATGGTAAACATGAAGGAGAGACTCCCAAATGTGATAAAACAGCAAACCTGTTTGAGAACTCTAATGCTTGAAAGGAGTCCTGGGATAACGATGATTGAGAATGAACTTATTGAGAATTCGCGTTTTCTACGAAGCATAACCATAAATGACACAGGACTTGAGAGTGTTCCAGGCTCGCTAGGAAATCTGTTTCACCTCAGGTATCTAGATCTTGATCGGACAGAAATTAGAGAGTTGCCAGAGTCCATTGGGTGCCTTGTAAACCTGCAGATATTATGCCTGTCTGGTTGTAAATTCTTGCATAAACTTCCTAAGACCATTACAAAACTTTGCAATCTAAGATGCCTTCAGTTAGAAGAAACTCCACTGACTCATGTACCCAAAGGAATAGGCAAACTGAAACATCTTAACCATCTCCAAGGATTTGTGGTTGGCCATAAGGACTCAGGTGCAACAGACGAGGAGGGGTGCGATCTGGATGAGCTACGATCTCTGTCCCAGCTGAGATTCTTGCACATAGATAGGTTGGAGATGGCACAAGCAGAAGAGTTATTCAGGATATTCAAGATGAAGCAATCCAGAGAATTAATGAGACATATGAAGAGTTCTCTCCGCCATCCACCCTGCAGAGGCTTGAGATCCATTACTTTTTTGGTACTGGATTTCCTAGATGGATGATGTCACCTTCATTGGATGCCTCTTTTCCTAACTTGACAGAAATAGTGCTCTATCATTGTACATCATGCCCACAACTTCCACCACTGGGCTTATTGCGCCAGCTAAAATTCCTTCGCATTTCTTCTGCAAATGCAATCACAACCATTGGACCTGAATTTCTTGGCCCCCGTGCATCATCAGCACCGACAGCATTTCCCAAGCTTGAAGGGCTAAGTTTTGAATTTATGAAAAAGTGGGAAGAGTGGTCCTTTGCTGCGGAGGGGGTTCGCAAAGAAAGAAGAGAAGCCCCTAAGTTGCTGCCCAGTCTCAGAACCTTGAATCTTTTCATTTGTCCCAAGCTGAGAGCTCTTCCAGAAAACCTGCGGGACGCCACCAGTTTACAAGAATTGCGCATTGGTTATGCCAACAAGCTAACAGAAATCAACGACCTCCCCTCTCTGACAGAAGAGCTTTCAATTATTTGTAATCCAATGTTGGAAAGGGTATCCAACCTTCCCTCATTGAAATATTTGGTGATAAGAGATTGCCCGAGGTTGCAGCATATGGAGAATCTCGATAAGTTGCAATGCCTGACACTAGATATCTCAGAGGAGTCTACCACTAATGATGATGGACGGACACCACGCCTCCCGGAGTGGTTATTGGGGCTACTCGGCCAGCATCAAAATGCTCAAGCTTCTCTCCAGAATTTAAGAAAATTTCACTTGGAATGCAGCATGCCACTCCTTAAGACCTTTCTCAAGGATGGTCCCAATTGGCCCATTATTGAGTGGATCCCCCAGGTCAAAATCGAGTATTATGGACGGAACGGGAACTTCTATATTCAGCATATTAAGGCCCCTCCCACCTTTGAAACCAACATTGGGGAATGAGAAAAATCAGACCAAAAGCATGGATCGATCTGCCATCACTTCTTCTTTGGCGAGGTAATTTCTCCTTCCATTGCATATTTGTTTCCATTTTTAATCTCTCTAGCAACTTTAAATTGGTTGGTATGTTGCTTATTATATGATAATCTCCTCTTTCCCCAGATACCACTGCTCCTATTTATTTCTCCGGGACCAACGTGCTCAGCATTTGGCCTTTCTTCCCCTTAAATGGTGCTTTTGTTTGGTTTGAATTTGTATTGAGTTTATTCTCTCTCATGTAATTGTTGTTTCCAGGTGTTTTGATATATTTGAAATTTTGTTTCCCTTCCTTTTTTTTTTTTTTGATGGCATTATCATTTGCTTGTGTGCAGCTCTCAGAATTTATGTTCAATAAATTATCATTTCTCTGACTCTCTCCATCGCTGATATTTGTTTCCCCTCAATCATCGAGACCAACTTGATTTTTTTTTCTTTTTTTTTGAGAAAATAGAGAAGCCAAAAACTAGATCAACTTGAATTACTGTAAGGTTGATATGGGTATTCTAACAAGGAGAGCTATTTTAATTCATGGCATATGGGAATTCTAGATCAACTTGAATTCCAATTTAATTCCATGACATACACGAATATCAGACAAAATGGCATCACTTCTCCATGCATTCCTGATGCTAACACATGAGGTAGGTTATCAGCGTTTATCACACCTCATATGTCTGCGTCAGGAAACCATAGAGAAGTGATGCCATGATATGATGCCGTAGATGGTATACGGGAATATTTTAGAAGCAAACGCTTAAGGATAAGTACATAAACTTTTACATGCATGCTTGTTCGTGATTGTGTTGAACTGGATAAACAATCAAAATCTTGAAGAAGATTTGTAAATGAGCTGACATTGTGCACAGTTATGATGGCCTTAATTATTTAGAATTCATGTAGAAAATTCTTGCACATAAGAGAACTCTTGTTCTGCTTCCCCATTTAGAATTCTTGTGTTAAAATGATCTAAACATTGTACCTTTGAGATCGTTAGACAAAAAAATTATAACGAAAAGCATGTTGGCCTATCATGAGATATTTATTCATGAAATTTAAATAAAGTCTTGCAGTTGCTTTTCTTGAGGGCAATGGTGTTGTGCATCGAAACTTTATTAAAATTAGAAAAGGAGTCAAAGCGAGAGTAAGAGGAGGGTGACGAAGAAGGCGAACAATTTTGGGTTCTCCCACTCGAGAAAAATCTCCATGCAGTTTCCATGTATTCATGATTCAAGGGCGGTCAAAGAGAGTTTTTGAGTAAACAGTAAACTAATATCTATAGCTTGAGACCTTTCCCGATGCCCTGACTTCTCTTCAGCAACTAGCCGGTGAGTGGCGAAGGTATCTAACCTTTCTGCTTCATCCCTAGAGCCCTTGATCTAGGAGTTATGAGATCAAGATATAAGAGAGGTGTCTGGCTGGAGGAGACCCACTCCCTGTGCAAAACTGGTCGTGGCCTTCTTTATAGGTTGGAACACAGAGCAAAAGATGTGAGGACAATCATAAGGTTCCAAAGGTGCCTTTCTTTGACCAGGGCGAACAATCTGGCATTGGGGCGCAAGCCTGCTAGTCTCGAGTCATCCCATTCCCCTATAGTTATTTGTTCTCAGAGGCTTTGGACTAGCCTCTCCGAGTCTTCAATCTACCTTTGCAATGAATTGAATGCTCCCCCAATAATAATAACAACAACAACAATAATAATAATAATAATTTAAAAAAATTAATATAATTTACATGAATTTAAAAATTTGAGTGCAAATTAATTAATAGTAAGCAAACTTTAGCTATAACTCTTCAAACAATTCTTTTTCATCCATATGAGACTAAGGATGGGGACATTATAATTTTCTTCCCTTATTAGGCCATCTAATGTAGGACTATGCACGGGGTACTATAATAGTTGCCATGATTTCATGCGCTAATATGCATAGATCATAAACATCATTTAAACATTTAATTTTTTTTTAAAAAAATGTGGAGTGTAGCTGATTTCACGAGCATTCCACGCAACATTTGAAATCTTTTTAAAATAGAATGTTCATCCAAATAGAATTTTAATTGTACTGAATGTGATTGTCTCACAACACTATCAAGTGAAAAAATCACATCATGTGATTCCGTTCTAGGCGTTATGACTATTGGACTAAGCTTATAAATAGGATTTAGGTCAAAGGACTAATATATAACAACTTATTTATCTTTTCTTTTACAAAGTGTAAGCTCAAATTTATTTCAAAGTGTCAAAGATGCTGAGAATTTGAAGGAGCTTTTAAGTCATACTTTCAACCTGACCATGCTCGTGGAAGGAGATCCGAATCAAGCTAAATCATTGTACCTGAAGGACAATTCACTTAAATCTGAAGGGATAAAAATTAATTCTTAGGACAATGTCTAACATACCTTAATCCAAGCTTGTTCTTTTTATCTTATTTTAATACTCATTAGTCCTTAAGGATAATTATTTGAATAAATTGCATTTCTAAATAATTGTCTTTGAAATGCAATACTGATTCATATTGGTTATATTTTTTTATCATTATATTTAACTATTGCATATTTGATATGTGTGTGCGTATGGATGTGGGTGTATGAGGTTCCCACTAGGCTTAGGCTCATTATGTTTTTCTTTGAAAAAATTTTGTAAAGCCTTAGAAAGTTTAGGATCAGGGGTGAACCATGGCTGGAGTGAGAAGCAACTACATTAGCTATTTATTAATAATTTAACTTGTCTTGATCTGTAACCTTATAACATATGAATTTTTTTTAGCTGGAATAGAAAACTAAAACTTTCCTAAATTTATTATAAAAAATATATATACAAGTAACATGGAATTAATCAAGCATATATTAGGAAAGGTTGAAAGAGAATGTATTTTGCAATCTCATCGCTTAGCAAGCATGCTGAAGGCTCAAAAGAATAGAGTATCCTATATGTTGTAGCCTACTCTAATGAGGATTTTTTAAAAAATAAAAGATTTTTTTTCTGCCAAATGTATCATCAAAAAGAGACGATGAGCTGATTTTAAGCTTGCTTCCATACGGATGGGATGAATTTATTTCTTGCATAATTGGGAGAATTAGTTTTAAAGATTATTTATATCACGTATCAAACTTGGAGGGTGCTCTGAACCGCTATACTAATAAAAGAGAAAGTTTTGTGCATCGGAGTGGTGCAGATCATGCGCATCTCACGCAATGATTGACTACATGCACATGTGATCATATATGCTAAGAACAATTTTGTTCTTTCGTGTGCATTACATATACGGATCATACGTATGCATACAAAACAATTACATGCAATGCAGAAAGACTTTTTTTTCAAATAAAATAGGGACAAAAGGGTAGAGGGCGGGCCTCAGCACCGCCCAATAACCTGGTCGGGACTCCTTTCCAAAGCAAACAAAACAACTCCTACACCTCCCTAATTACAGATGCAACGAGTTCTCTGAAGCAACAACTTCCATCATTGTGTACTACTTCAGCCTAACAAGGGAGAAACCTAAGGCAAGACCAACGTTAATCGTTCGATTGTTTGAAAACTGTCGATACCTTCAAAATGCCCCTCTGTACAAAAAGAAAGAAAGAAATATGGGGGAGGGATGGGAGGCGAACAAACATAACACTAAATCCAAGTAATGAGCTGAAAGGTGAATCCCCTTCCCGCAGCCCAAGACGGAGTTAGCACCCCAGCTTTTGCTGAAGATACAATCCCCTGAATCAAAGTGATCCACTCCTTTCATCAAGCAAAAAAAATCCCATTCCGTATGGTCATAAGCCTTTATCATTGCAGCAAGCAATGCCCCTAGAATTCTCCATGTATAGCAGGAGAAAATAATATAGTTGCTTTGTTAACCACTTGGCTTCATGCATGCAACGCTGGATTAAACATAGGAAACTATTAACAATGCGATGGAGTCACTCAATAATCATTTAAAAGAATCACAAAAAATGAGTTCACCTTATAGTGAATCATACTCGTTTCTATTATTATACATGGCCAAGCAGCAATGAATAAGAAGGCAGAATAAGTTGGTGCATTTCCTAATTTGAGGATGCCACATGCACTATCTTCCTTGATTCTAGTATTTAATGTAGACAATGTATAGATCTATCCGGTCTAACTCTTCACTGAAGATATATAATTTATACATCACCAATTCGTGGAAATAAAGGACATCCTACAGATCTTCGCGCTCTTGTTATAATGTCTGCTTCCGAGGAGACGGGCTAATAAGTGATCTTCCATAAGTAATGGGCAGAGCCATTAGCTTCTTTGCTTTGCTAACATAAGCCCTCTTCGTAAAATTATTGTAATCATTTGCTTCAATCTCATCAAGGCTCTGCCGGTACAGTAACAAAGAAGCCCACACCTGCAACAGGCCATTCACAAGTGTTTTTGGAGTCAGTTTTTAATGTTAAAGATTGAAAAAAAAAAAAAAAAAGAAGCGGGGTCTGTGAGCTAATTCCTACCATTGATGTTCTAGGATGTAACTGGTCTCAGTTTTCTCCTAACAGAAGTGCCCAAAAGGCAGCTCCGTTTAATGAGATAAAAGGATTAACAAGACAAGCCTCTGTAACAGTGGCTACTGTTTTGGCAGCAATAGACAGCTAAGAAGATTGCTAAGTCTATTACTCTCTGTCAAAAATGGCCGTGCCCATTTTATATTTGGTTCAACGGAGAGGAACCATTGATTGATGCGCATTTAAATAATGAAAGAAAGAAAGAGAGAGAGATCGATTTTACCGGCCACCTACTAGCTTGACTGAGCTCGGTCACACCTTTCTCTGCTTCCTGGAAGAACGTCCGTGCCCTCTTAATTTGGCTCTTCATGAAGCTTCTCCATCTGTCAGTCACCTTCCCATTAAACACATCTTCCTCTGAAAGGCCGGCTTGCGCGAGCTCATCCTGTGGCAGATAAATCCTGCCTCTACTTGCACTGAGGAAATATTCATCAATAAGTAGAAGAAAAGGAAACATTTGCAACAAGTTTTCCTAGTTTTTAGATAAAATAGAATACTGCATACAGATAGTTTGGAGAACATATTAGAGGAAAATTGCAAGTAATAACTAAGATGAAAAGCAGCACTTACTCTTCTCCTACATCTCTGAGTATATTGGTGAGCTGATTTGCTATTCCTAAAGCCAAAGCAGCACCATATACGGTTCCAGCTACATAATAAATACAGATGGGGCTCATCAAAGTTCTTGTATCTTGACTTCTTGAGGTCCAACCGCATCCCTTCAATCATGTCCTTGAATGGCTGAAATGTGCAAAGAAACACAAATTCCGGATGAGCAGTCAAATGTGAACTTGGAACCTTTATTGAGAGATGCAAATATGTATTAAAACTCAATGACTTCAAAGCAAAGAAGGGAAATTTTTCTTTTGTTCTTTCTAATTTCAATGTGAACTTAAATATTTTTATTAGATCTAAGTCATGCAATTAATTCCAACCTGACTTGCATAGCAAATGAATTTTTCTTTCTTTTAGTTGACCCTACTTCATCTAATTTGATCGGTCAATTGGTTAGATATTTTACTGGATGAAATTTGATTGGTCTCCATCTAGCACATCCAATATGATCCAACATAATTGAGGCCATGATAATGACTGCATTTGTTTAGTACTAGTGATTAGTGGAATGGTGGCAAGGCTGGCAAAAAATTCTTTCAATGTTTCTAAGTTTATTATTCATCTATTCTTTAAAATTATGCCCTGGCTCTTATACAGTACCAAAAAAATCACTATAATAAAAGTTTATTATCCCAAAATATTTATTGAAGTAGGAAATCCTTTAATTATATTTGAAAATTTTTAGTAATTTTGTTTTTAATTATCAATAATTATATATTTGATTGATTATAGAAAGATTGTTGGATTTCTAATCTTCAATTATTGACCTTTTTTTTTGTTCTTTCTAATTCCATTATGGACCTAAATATTTTTTATTAAATCTAAGTCATGCAATTGAGTCTAACCTGACTTGCACGGCAAATAAGATTTTTGTTTTTTAATTGACACCACTCTGCCTTATTTAATCAATCAATAGGTTAGGTATTGATCCAAAATATTGTTATGGGATGAAACTTGATTAGATCAAGCACGTCCAATCTGATCCAACATAATTGAGGCCATTATAATGACTACATTTGTTTAGTATTAGTGATTGATGGAATTGTGACAGTGTTAACAAAAATATTTCTTTCAATGTTTCTAAGTTTATTATTCATTTGTTCTTTAAAATTACAGCCGAGCTCTTGTATAGTAAAAAAACTCACTATATTAAAAGTTTTATTATCCAAAAAAATTTATTGAAGTAGCAATCCTTTAATTATATCTGAAAGGTTTTAGTATGTTTATTTTTAATTATAAATTATTATATATTTGGTTATAGAAAGATTGTTGGATTTTTAATTTTTTATTATCGATTTTATTTTTTTCTGTTCTTTCTAATTACAATGCAGATCTAAATATTTTTTTTAATTAAATTTAAGTCATGCAATTGATTCCAACCTAGCTAACATAGCAAATGAGATATTTTGTCTTTTAGTTGACTCCATCTTATTTGATCAATCAATAAGTTAAGTATTGATCCAAGATGATGTTATGGGATAAAATTTGATTAGGTCTCGATCAAGCACGTTCAACCTAATCCAACATAATTGAGGCCAGGACGGTGACTACATTTGTTTAGTATTAACGATTGATGGAACGATGAAAAATTATTCTTACAACGAAAAGGAAGAATGCAACAGCCGACGACTTGGTCGAGCGCAAAGTGATAATTTAACACTCCCAAATCAATGTATGTCGCCATGTCAATTCACTGAATTTTTAACCAGCAAACTATCATGGTTGGCAGATTTTTTTAAAAAAATTTTCCTTTCGGTAACCTGTGGCATGCATTTAATTTGTGGGAGCAAAGAAAAAGAGCTATTGGGATTGATCTCCCGACCCGTTTAAATAGAGCGTACCATTCTGCCTCATGGTAGGCATGATGCTGCTTTCTTTCAACTAACGGTGGTGATGACACGCTGATAGAAAAAAAAAAAAAATTCTTTCGATATTTCTAAGTTTATCATTCATCTTTTCTTTAAAATTATGGCCTGACTCTTGTACAGCACAAAAAGAAATCACTATATTAAAAGTTTTATTATTTAAAAATATTTATTTAAGTAGGCAATCCTTTAAAGTTTTAGTAATTTTGTTTTTAATTATTAATTATTATATATTTGGTTATATGAAGATTGTTGGATTTTTAATCTTTAATTATAGATCTGATTTTTTTTTTGTTCTTTCCAATTCTGATGTGGATCTAGATATTTTTTATTAGATCTAAGTCGTGCAATTGATTCTAACTTAGCTTGAACAGTAGATGAGATTTTTTGTTTTTTAATTGACTATGCCCTGCCTTATTTGATCGGTCAAGTATTGATCCAAGATGATGCTACCGGATGAATTTGATTGGTAGAACGGTGGAAAATTCTTTTCATTTGAAAAGGAAAGAATGCTACAGCCGATGACTTGATCAAGAGCAACGAATAAAGTGATCCGCTTGCAAGTAATATTTTAAGACTCCCAAATCCATATATATCGCCATGTCAAATTTTCAAAGGCACCCATTCCATGGATGACCACCTTGTCGCTCTCGTGGCTTTCAATTCGCTGAATTTTTAACCAGCCGGCAACTTTGACTCGCCAATTTTTTTTTTTTTTGGGCAATCTTTGGCATGCATTTGTGCGGGCGAAGAAAAAGAGCTATTGAGATTAATGCGCCCAGGCCCATTTAAATAGAGCATAACGTTCTGCCTGATAGTAGACGTCATGCTATTTTCTTTCAACTGGCGGTGGTGATGACACGTTGATAGAAAAAAAAAAAGGATGATTACTGTTTGCCACCGGCATTTACCAGGTTGATACTCAAGAACATTTTAAATTAAAAAATACCGTAGGGTTTCTCGACGTTATTGATTATAGACAGGCTTTGAAGGGTCTATGATGCTTCCCTTGTACATTATAAACCTGCACCTCGAGGAGAAAAGTCGTTGCCGTCCTTCTCCAAGTGGGCAACTGGCTGGCAAATAGTGTGGATTCTTTTTTTATTTCTTGCTTTTTCTACAGCATTTCCACTTGTCATCTTCATCTCTACTTTTGGGACATGGTCTTCGAAGCTCTTATTATATATTATTAGCTAGGAGGGATCATCTTACCTCACGGCTTCCCTTTCTTGTTGCGGTTTGAGAGATCCATCCTCCTCCTTTGATAGCCTCGACGAAATGGCAATGATCCTAGATGCCTTTGTGGGAAGATATGTTAACAAACTTTCAGAATTTCTAGAGGGAGAGATGTCCATGATGCTGGGCGTGAAGGATGAGCTCAAAAGGCTTCAACGGATAATGGAGAGGATAAGCGTCCGTCTTGAATCTGCAGAGCGGAAGAGACTTCTAGATGGAGACGTCCGTATTTGGGTGAGGGAGTTGAAGGATGTCATGTATGATGCCGATGATATCATTGATCTTTGTGAGATCGAGGGCAAAAAATTATTGGAAGATCATCCGTCCATGGTACGTCATCCTTCATCTTTATTTTCCTGCTTCAGCTGCATCAAGTTCCGACATGAAATTGGTAGCAAAATTAGAAAACTCAATAGCAGGCTAAAACAGATTGTAGAAGATGAATCAATATTACCTAAACTGGAATACTCTATGCAAGATGTTCATGAGAGTAGAATAAATCATCGTCAGACTTTTCCTAATGAGGTTAAGTCTGATATCGTAGGGACACAAATTGAAGAGGCTACTCAGAATATTGTTGAGTCGTTAATTGAAGAAAATAATAGAAGACATCGAGTTTTAGTGATTGATGGAATGGGTGGAATTGGCAAGACAACTCTTGCTTCTAACATATACAACGATAGAAGGATCAAAGAGAACTTTCCTATTCGTGCATGGGTGTGTGTTTCTAATGATTTTTCAGAGACACAGCTTCTCAAAGAGATGATTAGGAACATTGGTGGAAATTATGGGGAGGCTGAAACTAAGGCGGAGCTCATACCCAAACTTTCCTCTATTCTTGTGAAAAGATTCTTTATTATATTAGATGATCTGTGGAGTTTGGATGTATGGGAGGATTTGCTTAGATATCCTTTGGAAAGTGCAACAGCTAGTGGCAGGATTATCATCACCACTCGGAACAGAAATGTGGCAATAAATATAAGAGCAGATATCCACCATGTTAGTGAAATGGATAAACACTGGGTGGACTTTACTTTGCAAGAAAGTCTTTGGAGATGATGATGTGGAGGAGGAGGAGATCAATAATTTGCGAGAAATCGGGATTGAAATAGTGAAAAATGTGATGGTCTTCCTCTTGCAATCAAAACTATCGCAGGAGTTTTAAGATCTAAAGAGAGAAGTAGCTTAGAATGGAACAAAGTTCTAAAAAGCGATGCATGGTCAATGAACCAACTTCAAGAAGAACTCCCAGGTGCTCTATTTTTAAGTTATCAAGATTTACCTTCGATCTAAAACAGTGTTTTCTTTATTGCTCATTATTTCCTGAGGACTCTACAATGTATCGATGGATCTTATACGTTACTGGGTGGCTGAAGGTTTTGTACAAGGAACACAAGGAGATACACTTGTGGAAGATTTAGCAGAGGAATACTATACAGAGTTAATTAGAAGGAATCTTTTACAAGTGACAGATCAGAATGAGGGCAGTTGGTGCAGAATGCATGATGTGCTACGTTCCCTTGCTATCTTTCTGATAGGGGTGAGAGTACTTTCTGTAGCAATGATCAATCACCTAACATAAATCCCTTGGTTAAACTTCGTCGCTTGTCAGTGGTAAACATGAAGGAGAGGCTCCCAAATGTGATAAAACGTTTGAGGACTCTAATGCTCCGAAGCAGTCCCGATTGAGAGAATGAACTTATTGAGAAACTGCGTTTTCTACGAAGCATAACCATAAATGACAGGACTTGAGAGTGTTCCAGGCTCGCTAGGAAATCTGTTTCACCTCAGGTTCTAGATCTTGATCGGACAGAAATTAAGAGCTGCCAGAGTCCATTGGGTGCCTTGTAAACCTGCAGACATTATGCCTGTCAGATTGTCAATTCTTGCATAAACTTCCTAAGACCATTACAAAACTTTGCAATCTAAGATGCCTTCGGTTGGATGGAACTTCGCTGACTCATGTACCCAAAGGAATAGGCAAACTGAAACATCTTAACCATCTCCAAGGATTTGTGGTTGGCCATAATGACACAGGTGCATCAGACGAGGAGGGGTGCGATCTGGATGAGCTACGATCTCTATCCCAGCTGAGATTCTTGTGGATAGAAAGGTTGGAGATGGCACAAGCAGAAGGAGCTCCGACTCTTGCAAATTGTCACTTTTTGAGGACATTGATTTTATGGTGTAAAATAGAAGTTATCCGGTATATTCAAGATGAAGAAATCCAGAGAATTAACGAGACATGTGAAGGGCTCTCTCCGCCATCCACCCTACAGACGCTTCGGATCTTTTACTTTTATGGTACTGGATTTCCTGGATGGATGATGTCACCTTCATTGGATGCCTCTTTTCCTAACCTGACAGAAATAGTGCTCTATCATTGTACATCATGCCCACAACTTCCACCACTGGGCTTATTGCGCCAGCTGAAATTCCTTAGCATTCAAGGTGCAAATGCAATCACAACCATCGGACCTGAATTTCTTGGCCCCGTGCATCATCGGCACCGACAGCATTTCCCAAGCTTCAAGTGCTAACGTTTGCATACATGGAAAGCTGGGAAGAGTGGTCCTTTGAGGAGGGGGTTAGCGAAGAAAGAAGAGAAGCCCCTAAGTTGCTGTCCTGTCTCAGATCCTTGAGTCTTGTCTTTTGTCCCAAGCTGAGAGCTCTTCCAGAAAACCTGCGGCACGCCACCAGTTTACAAC
Organism: Calamus simplicifolius; assembly: GCA_900491605.1. NCBI lineage: Eukaryota > Viridiplantae > Streptophyta > Magnoliopsida > Arecales > Arecaceae > Calamus > Calamus simplicifolius. The sequence continues at coordinate 6,327 of UESW01003162.1, read as the reverse complement.
AATTGAACATAGCATATGCCGACAAGCTAACAGAAATCAACGACCTCCCCTCTCTGACAGAAGAGCTCTCAATTACGAAAACTCCAATGTTGGAAAGGGTATCCAACCTTCCCTCATTGAAATATTTGGAGATAAGAGATTGCCCGAGGTTGCAGCATGTGGAGAATCTCGATAAGTTGCAATGCTTGACACTAGAAATCTTAGAGGAGTCTACCACTATTGATGATGGACGGACACCACGCCTCCCGGAGTGGTTATTGGGGCTACTCGGCCAGCATCAAAATGCCCAAGCTTCTCTCCAGAATTTAAGGAAATTTCACTTGACGTGTAGCATACCACTCTTTAAGACCTTTCTCAAGGATGGCCCCAATTGGCCCATTATTGAGTGGATGCCCGAGGTCATGATCGAATCTTATAGACCGAACAAGAACTTGTTGTATATTCGGTATACCAAGGCCCCTCGCACCTTTGAAACCAACATTAATTGAGGGATGGGAAGAATGAGACTAAAAGCATGGATCGATCTGCCATCACTTCTTCTTTGGCGAGGTAATTTCTCATTCCATTGCATATTTGTTTCCATTTTTAATCTCTCTAGCACCTTTAAATTGGTTGGCATGTTGCTTATTATATGATAATCTCTGGCCTCCTTCCCCAGATACCACTGCTCCTATTTATTTCTCCGGGACCAACGTGCGCAGCATTTGGCCTTTCTTCCCCTTAAATGGTGCTTTTGTTTGGTTATAATTTGTATTGAGTTTATTCTCTCTCATGTAATTTCTGTTTCCAGGTGTTTTGATATATTTGTAATTTTGTTTCCCTTCCTTTTTTTTTTTTTTTTTGATGACATTATCATTTGCTTGTGTATAGCTCTTAGAATTTATGTTCAATAAATTGTCATTTCTCTAACTCTCTCCATTGCTGATATTTGTTTCCCCTTAATCTTCAAGACCAACTTGATTTTTTCTTTTGTTTTTTTGAGAAAATAGAGAAGCCAAAAACTAGATCAACTTGAATTAATGTAAGAACTTGGACTACTGTAAGGTTGATATTGGTATTCTAGCAAGGAGTGTTATTTTAATTCATGGCATGCGAGAAATCTAGATCGACTTGAATTCCAATTTAATTCCAATGCATATGGAAATTAAAATATTATACAAAATGGCATCACTTCTCTATGGATTCTCGACACTGTCACATGAGGTGGCATAATATTGATTTTATGAATTTGATCTTTCAGCAGGCTATCAGCTTTTATCACACCTCATATGCCGGTGTCAGGAAATCATAGAGAAGTGATGCCATAGATGGTATGTGGGAACATTTTAGAAGCAAACGCTTAAGGATAAGTATATGAACTTTTGTGTGCATACCTATCCTTGATTGTGTGGAACTGGATAAACAATCAAATTCAAATGAGCTGACATTGTGCACTATTATGATAAGCTTAATTATTTAGAATTCAAGTAGAAAATTTTTGCTTAGAAGAGGACTCCTGTTCTGCTTCGCCTTTTAGAATTCTCGCGTTAAAATGATCTAAACATTATACCTTTGAAATCCTTAAGACAAAAAATTTATAACGAAAGGCATATTGGTCTATCATGAGATATTTATTCATGAAATTAAAAAAACCCTTGCAGTTGCTTCTCTTGAGGGAAATGATGTTGTGCATCAAAATTTATTAAAATTAGGAAAGGAGTCAAAGCGAGAGTTGTTGGGCTGGTGTGGTGCTATCAACGCCCAAGGAGCTAACTTGTATTGGGCTGGGTTTGAGTCCAATAGTTGAGATTAAATCAAGTTACGGGTGTACACGGGCTTGGAATTAGTTTAATCTCATTGGGTTAGTCAATGAAAGTTTTTGTTGAGTTTGGGCTGGCCCACTTCGTGGATGTATTTAAACTCTAGTTCTAAGGTTTGAAGATATAGAGAACAGATTCTTTTCTTCCAAAAATTTCTTTCTCTCATCATAAAGCTGGCTGCCCTATCTTTTCTTTCTTCTCTCCCTCTCTTTCTCTCTATTTTTCTTTCCCTTGTCGCACGGAGCCAGAATCAGGGCTTCGTCAAGGACGGGTTCGTGGAATGTTCGGATCCATTGGGAAACTTCCGCTCTTAGGAAGACACATGAAGATCCAAGCGTAAGAGGCGTTTAGGAAGTCCATGGAGGTCCGTGGGAAGAAGATCTAGACTTGTGGTCTATCAGCTTCACCTAGATTTTGTGGGATCGCACGGCTTTGTGGGAGAGCCACAGGAGAGTCACGACATAAAGGAGAGAGTCTGTGTGTGGCTCCGTTTGGGATCTTTTGGTTCCAAGAGAGAGAGGAAGACTTTGGTCAACGGAAAGAAAGCATCTCACGTTCACGGAGGGGAGGATCAGCAAAGAATACGGAAAGATTTATTTAAATAAATCTTTAGGAATAAAAAAGGGTGTGGTGGTTGTTCAAGAAGCTGATTGTTGATGAAAGATATAAAAACCAGTAGCCAATCTGATTATTAATAATAAAGGATGAAAGCCTAGGTTACTTTTTCAGCGAGGTTGATCACATTGCTATTCATCAAGGATTAAACCCCAACAAGTGGTATCAGAGCCAGGTTCAGAAATAAGAAGAAGTTGTTTGGAGATCTTAAAGCCTGGTTCAGGAACAAAAATAAGTTGTTTGGAGATCTTCAAAGTGTTGAAACAATTTCAACAAGGTCCATCAAGGTACTTCTTAATTTTCTAAAATTTATTTTTTATGCTATTTTTATTTTGGTTGAGATCTCGCCATGAGTAGTAGCATAAAAATAGATTTTGAAAAGTTTGATGGGAAGGAAAGTTTCTCCATGTGGAAAATCCGGGTAGAGGATCTTCTTGTGCTTTAGAGAAAAGGCTAGATAGGATGACAGATAAGCAGTGGATGTTGTTGGAAAAGAAGGCATGTTCAATGATCAGAGGATGTCTAGCAGATTCAGTCCTTTATTCAGTGCTGGAGGAGAAGACCCCGAAGGGACTCTGGTCGAAGTTGCAAGCCTTCTATATGTGGAAGAATATGTGCAACAAGTTGATGTTGAAGAAGCGCCTCTACAGCCTTCGTATGTCAGAAGGTGGAGATGTGCTGGGCCACATCCAGGTGTTCGATCAGGTAAGCAATGAATTGTTGAATGTCGGGATCAAGATGGAGGAGGAAGATAAGGCACTTTTGTTATTGTGTTTGCTGCACATATCACAACGCTACTCGGGAAGGAGACATTATTCTATGAAGATATTGTCTCAGTGCTTCGAACGAATGAGCAGAGGGAGAGGATAACTAAGGAAGCTATTCCCCAGGAAGGTTATCAGTTGGGAAAGGTCAGGCAGAAGTAGGGACAGGAGCAGGCCTAGGGGACGGTTACAGTCCAAGAAGGCTAAGTGCTACAAGTGTGGTGGGGTAGGACATTTTAAAAGGGATTGTCCTAAGTTGAAAAAGGAAGAAAAGGAAGGATCTGAATCTGTGAGTACAGTTGCAGGATAAGAGTTGGAGGATGATCTCTTGGTGGTATCAGATGGTCACAGTTACAGCACAGATATGTGGACCTTGGATTTAGTATGTTCTCATCATTACACTCCCAACCGATCATGGTTAAGTACTTACACAGAGGTTGATGGAGGGTGTGTGACTCTTATAGATGATCACCCTTGCAAGGTGGCAGGGATTGGCACAGTGAGGATGAGGATGTTTGATGGCATGGTGCGCACTCTTACCAGCATGAAGCATGTCCTAGAACTTAAGAAGAATCTGGTATCACTGGGGTACCTGGAGCAGACTGGATACAGCTTCAGCAGTCATGCCAGAAGTGGAGTTCTGAACATCTCCAATGGAGCTATGGTGGTGATGAGAGGGAGAAGGATGGAGAACAACCTATACATGTTGGAGGGCTCTGTGATAGGAAAATCTGAGGCAGCAGCTATGAAACAAGATCCTCGGGATGTGTACAAGATGTGGCATTACCGCTTAGGCCACATAGGAGATAGGGGATGAAAGAACTGAGCAAGAGAGGACTACTTCCGAACCTGAGTGGTGGATCATGGAGATCTGTGAGCCATGTCAGATGGGGAAGCAGAGTAGTATGCAGTTCTTGATCAGCACAGCTAGGAGTGCAGAACCCTTGGAGTTAGTACACATAAATGTCTGGGGACTAGCCCCGGTTTCTGCAAGGAATGGGGCCATATACTTTTTTTACCTTAATAGATGATTTCTCAGGAAAGCAGTGGATTTACTTCATGAAGAAGAAATCAAAGGTCTTCACCAAGTTCAGAATCTGGAAGCTGAGGTGGAGAGGGAGCAGGGTAGGATGTGAAGTGTCTGAAGTCAAACCGTGGCGGGGAATATACCAACAGGGAGTTCCAGAGATTTTGTGAGGAGTGAGGCATCAAAAGTCACTTCTCGGTGATAGGAACCTCTCAATAGGAGGGGTGGCTGAGAGAATGAACAGAACATTATTGGAAAAAGTAAGGTGCTTAAGGCTACAGGTAGGGCTTCCAAAGGTGTCCTGGATTAACGCAATAGATGTAGCCAGCTACTTGATCAATCGGTCACCGCACACCAGGTTAGATGGAGGCATTCCAAAGGAGATATAGTCTGGAGAGAAGATAAACCTGAACCATCTGAGGGTATTTGGATGCACGGCATATGTGCATGTTGGTGCTGGGGAGCAGAGTAAGTTGGACACCAGGTCTAAGAAGATGGTATTCCTGGGCTACCGCATGGAATCAAGGGTATTGGTTATGGGATCCCTTGGAGAAGAAGGTTTTCATCAGCAGAGATGTAACCTTTGATGAGAGCTCGATCCTTCGGAGCAGAGATGATACAAATGCACAGCAGGGACTATATGAGGTGGAATACGGTAACACTAGTCAGATGACCTCCTACATAGTCATGCCATTTGCTAGTGGACTAGGAGGATTTGAGATTCATGTGGAGAAGACTGACAGAGGGTCAGAAGTCAGGAAGTTCAGCAGGATACAGCTGAGCAGAGGACTCAGAGGATGCAGCTGAGCAGGGAACTGATACTGAGATTGCACTGCATAGGCCCAGGAGGAACGTGCAACCATCAGTTCGAGATGGCTTCGAGGATTCGGTGTCATATGCCCTGGTGACAGCAAATGAAGACCCTTATACCTATCAGGAGGTTGTGAACAGCCAGGACAGAGATAGATGGGTCCAGGCTATGGCAGGAGATACAGTTCTCTACAAGACTGGCACGTGGCAGATGTCTAGCTGCCACAAGAAAAGAAATCCATTGATTGCAAATGGGTTTATCAGCGTAAGAAAGGCCTTCAGAGCAAGGAGGTATCAGGTACAAGGTAGGACTAGTGGCCAAAGGATACTTTCAGAAGGAGGGCTTCAACTACAGAGAGTTTATGGAAGAAGGTGGAGTGGAGCTTGTGAAGGTACATACCAAGAAGAATCCAGCAATGCATTGACCAAGGTTCTTTCACGAGATAACTTTTGTAGAGATTGCAGCTGATGGATGCAGCGGACGTGTTGAGGCCTTGAAAGCACAAAGGTGGAGATTGTTGGGTCAGGTGTGGTGCTATCAAGGCCCAGGAGGGCTAACTTGTATTGGACTGGGTTTGAGTCCAAGGGTTAAGATTAAATCAAGTTACGGGTGTACACGGGCTTGGAATTAGTTTAATCTCATTGGGTTAGTCCATGGAAGTTTTTGTTGAGTCTGGGTCTGACCCACTTCGTGGATGTATTTAAACTATAGTTCTAGGGTTTGAAGATATAGAGAATAGATTCTTTTCTTCAAAAATTTCTCTCTATCATAAAGGCGGCTGCCCTATCTTCTCTTTCTCCTCCTCCCTCTCTCTCTATTCTTCTTTCCCTTGCCGCACGGAGCTAGAATCAGGGCTTCGTCAAGGATGGCTTCATGGAGCGCTTGGATCCATTGGGGAACTTCCGCTCCCAGGAAGACACGTGAAGATCCAAGCGTAAGAGGCATTTAGGAAGTCCGTGGAGGTCTGTGGGAAGAAGATCCAGACTTCTGGTGGTCTATCAGCTTCACCTAGATTTTGTGGGATTGCACGGCTTTGTGGGAGAGCCACAGGAGAGTCACAGACATGAAGGAGAGAGTCTATGCGTGGCTCCGTTTGGGATCATTTGGTTCCAAGAGAGAGAGGAAGACTTTGGTCAATGGAAAGAAAGCATCTCACGTTCAGGGAAAGAAGGCGTGAAGGCTGGGAAGAAAAAGCTCCGGCTGGGAAGAAGAAAAACCACATAAAGACGGAGGGGAGGATCAGCAAAGAATAGGGAAAGATTTATTTTAAATAAATTTTTAGGAATAAAAAGGGGCTGTGGTGGTTGTTCA
>UESW01003161.1:77764-110258 GCA_900491605.1 Calamus simplicifolius | reverse complement strand
CTATGGAACTATTTTATTTAACTGGAGCTCCATCTATCCCATAATTCATCTTCAATCCCGAGGCTCTGAAAAATATTGTGAGATTTACATGAACTCACACTCAATAAGTAAGCCTATATAATGACATAAATAGTCATATATCATCTTATCTCTCAAGATCTTATCAAGTCATAATTTTCATAGAAACTTCCAATTTAAATAACATGCTATCATAATCATGCATATCATTAAGTCAAAATAATCATGGAAGCTATAAAACAAATACCAAAATATACATTGTAAATAAATCCACGGTTGATATTTAATCATTGACATATTATATCAAATGTATCCCATGGCCCTGCAATGCCTCCATCAATCTGCACATATCCTCTAGATGTGTGTGGCCTCCTCATGCCATATCAATCAGCACACATCCTCTAGATGTGCGTGGCCTCCACATGCCATATCAAAGGAGAACCGCGGCGATACATAATATAAATCAATCTACTATTTATTTTAATCATTGTTATATTATATCATATATGTCTACGGTCCTGCAATGCCTCCATCAATCTGCACACATCCTCTAGATGTGCATGGCCTCCTCATGCCATATCAATCAGCACACATCCTCTAGATGTGCGTGGCCTCCACATGCCATATCAAAGGAGAACCGTGGTGACACATATAAATAAATTTAAATCATTTTACACATGCATGTCACATATTATGCATCATCATAAGCATAATTTCTCTCACAACACATAATAGTGGTTTGTACATTTTTAACCATTGCATATAATCAATTCACTTTGCAAATAATATTAACTATTATAGCAAATATGCAATTAGATACACATTGTACAGCTTACCAATTCCCAAAATAATCAATAAAACTTTATTTCATAAATATGCATAAAACTATAAATACAACCATTTATAATTTATGAAATTATTATATTTGGCTTACTTACCACAATACGCAAATCCAAACTGAAAACTAGCTATTTGGGACATCTGGGTACCATGAGAGGATTCACAATCCAAAATCAGATCAAGAGCATAGTCATAGTAAGGAACTTGGCTGCTTAACCCACCAAGGTTGAAGTCATCTTGTATGTATTCGTCATTAACTTCACAAAAGACACATTCCCTTGTAGATTATAGAACCATGAAATCCAAGATGTGTCTTCACCATCAGAACCACTAACTTCTGACCCTTCATTGTTGTTTCAGATTCTCCATCAGAGCATTTGTTCTTAGAAAGCTGATCCTGGTAGTGATCCAGCTGCTTCCCTGCAGCAGTGGATAGCCCGGGGAGCCGCTCCATCTCCCTCTCGTTCATCAACCCCCTCGAAGTCGACGGCAATGACTTCTCCAGGTGCTTTTCAAGAGCATCATTGATCTGCTTGCGATCGAGGGCGTCGATCTCCGACTTCAACCCGCTCACTCCTCGACCCCTGTACATATCTTCCACCCTCTACACCCTCTCGATCCGTCAGACCAGCTCAATCGACTCAACCCAGCATCCCAATATTCTTGGAGAGTAGGGAGAGAGAGGCAGTGCTCTCCGATTCGAGGGCTCCAATGGCAAGGAGATTGCAAGAGAAGAAGAAGAAGACAGCGAGCGAGGGAGGGAAAACGGTGATATGGAAGTCTGGAAGGATGCTATTGGTTTTTGGACGCTACGTCTGCCCAGTAACCAACCAATCAAAGCATACTTCTAGGTTAGTGCTTGAGAACTTAATCTGCTAGCAAAATTATGATGTGAGGATTTGTAATGCCTAGGATTGTAACGCCTACCATCACGCAGGCTGAAGGAAGGCTGCTACGCCGCCTCCTCAGCTCAATCATGGGGACTCTGAGGGAATGGCGTGATTAAATCTTTCTTCCTTCTCTCCTTCTTTCTCTATGAATCCTATAGTCTTTCCATTCTCTTCAACCCATCGGATGCCGCCGGACCTCCATCGGTGCCTCCTACGATCCACAACAACTTAATCGTTCCTCTCTCTTGATCTGCTCTCTCTCTCTCTCTCATAGGCATTAGGAGGATGGCAAAGGATTTCCTAGAGGAGATGAGCGCTCGGTTGAAGGGGGGGAGTCACCCTCCATCTCCCTATAAACCTCACGCGACGCCTCGTACAGAGACTCCGGAAACCCATTCGTTACGCGGAATTGAAAACTTAACCGCCACGTGTAACTGCAGGAATCCCAAGCGTCACCGTCCCAGGAATCCTACGCTAAATCTCACGAACCAGGTAATTAAGGTCCCGAGGTTACAGTGCTCCTTTTTGATATTGTTTCTAAATTGGGATTCATGAAAGCCAGTACAGTCCTCTCCTACAGTGTCTCTCCAGGTTGGGGCATCCTTCAATGGTCAGTGCGTGAAGGCTGGGGAGTCGTTTGAGGCCTTCCGGAAGTGATGACAACCGAGGGCAATGCTGAATATGAAGACGCTAAAGTGCGGTAAGGCCCTGCATACCCTCTCGCAGATATGAAAATTGCCGCAATGGATAATTTCTAGAGACTGGAGTGCAGCAAGCTGTCCCAACTCTTTTGGAAAAGATACCAGCCAGGAAGCTCATTGATACGCATACTCGTGAGTGCAGTGAGATGGCCCAGATCCATTGGACTCTAGCTAATAAAAAAAAAAAATAAAATAAAAAATGATATAATTATAGTCCCATATAATTTTGAATTATTTTCTAACGTTTTCCCTTGATTCAAATGGGTGATGCTAAGGATGATTTGGGATATGCAGATTTTGTTGTTTTTTTTTTTATTGTATTGAGAGCGTGTCTTTGAAAATGTCTGCGGTCTGCTCCTTAATGTTGGAGTATATTAATATGATTCCTTCTTATCCATAAATCCTAACATATGTGATCATGGATATTTATACGCTTTTGAAAGAGTGGATCTTTTTCATGGCAAATGCAAGATTATTGTCACGGAACAATTGCAATAGCTTCTAGCTTTTCATATAAATTTGATGGAATCCTAATCAGTATTAGAACTTCAAAGCAAGCTTGAAGTCCTTTAGTTGCAAAATGAAATTCTGGATAAAGATAAAAAGATACCCCAAGGCATTTCTTGTTTTCAGATGATCGATCAACTTCCCTGCAAAGGAAGCTAAGGTAAAGTTAATTTGTTGCTTTATCATCTTAGCAGTAATTCTATTCTTAAGATCCTATAGTTGCTGGGTATCTGATATTACTGTCATGGTCTCTCACTACAAGTAGGCATTAGGATGAGCAAAGTTCTTGGGTCATCAGACTCAGCCTGCACTATCTGTTTTCTTTCTATTTTTCTATGTTACTCAATGCCCATCAGGACTCATACTGTTGAGATACTCATCTATCTTTATTTTCGATCAGAGTCACTAAACATTCTCTCTTCTTGTAAATTGTCACTCTAGCATTTAATCAAACTAGGTTACATGACCGTCAATCAAGAACAACCTCAACAATGAAAAGAAGAAGATGTGAAGGCCTTAATAGATCCCCTCTTCCTAAAAGATCTATTCCTTCTCTCCTTCCAGATTAGCCAGAAAAAATAGCAAAGCTTGTTAAAGAAATATAATTGAAAGTTGAATGCTTCAACAAAATAGCTTCTATTTCCTACACATTGAAAAATAGTTTGAGCAAACAAAAGATGATGTTAGATAATTAATAAACATTTCCATCTTTCAATTGTTTTTTCTACGTCAGCAGAAGTACTATCCAAAAGATATCAACAACGATATTTATATATCGAAGAACATCAAATAAATAAGATCCAAAGTTAAATAATCAACAAAACATCAAATGCCAAATGACTACTTCTAAAAGAGAATTAGGCTTAAAAACTCCTCTTAGTGTGTCCCTTCAAGTGCTTAACAACAACAAAAGCAAATCTATCGAAAAGATTCATATGAAACCACTTGATCATTGCAAATCTAGAATTCTTTGGAAGGTTTGTCCTTAGCATAATATGTCATTTCTCCTTATAAGGACTAAGAACAACAAGAACTTCAATATGGATATAATTAACAAGAAAGCTGCTGTTAATGCTCTTCATTCATTCTGAAGCTGATTTGTTGTTCATCTGACATATCTGAAAAAAAAAAGAAAAAATGAATAAAAAATTCTAATGTGTACCTCTGCATCTCCCACATTGCTTCTAAATTGAATAAAGTAATATAAAAAAAACTACTACTTGCATCTTTAATGTCACTAGCATCAGAAGATAACAATTAACAATGACCAAAATCAAAAGTTAACCAGCTATTACCTTCCAAAGTTGCATTGCTGAAGCTATACCATTTGCAGCTTGAATCCCTTCATGATAAATTTATGTTGGCTTGAATGCCGAAGTAAATCCTTTAGGCTAAGAAATATTTGTTAATAAAAAGAGCCTAAGTACAGCAACCAGAATTATTCATCTAGGAAATGAAAGTCCAAGAGTCATCCTCCACCCAGATTCATGAAACATGAAACTTAAGATGGCATTTGCCCCTTGCATCACAAAAAAAAAAAAAAAAGAAACGTAAACAATACTAGTTATAGGAATCATGAATTAGTGCATAACAATATGTGCATACAGTGTAGTGTGACCACCATTTCAGAAAGATAACATTGGTTAAATTAGGGCCTGCTTTAGTTAGGATAAACAAACATACCTTAACCTTGCCCTCCTTCTAAATTCCTTCAATTGGTACAAGAATGTGAGAGTACTTAAATAATTAAGCTTGCTTGCTTATTTATGTTTACAAGTAGAGAGGGAGACGGGATTGTACCTGATAAGCACTCGTATCGGTTGCCATTATACTGTAGATGCTCTTCTAAAGCAACGAATGAAGGAATAAATGTGCTGTTGGTGCTTCTCTTTGATATTATTTTGACTGGGGAATTTGTGAGACCAGCTCCCAGTACTGTCCTCTTTTACACAGGCTCTCCAGGTTGGGGCATCCTTCAATGACAGAGACCGAAGGGCAGGGAGTCGTTGGAGACCTTCCGAGAGTGATGATAGTAGAGGGCAATCCGCAATTTAAGACTCTGAAGTGCAGTGAGATGGCCCAGATCCATTGGCAAAGAAGTCAGGCTTTCGCAACCAGAAATAGAAATGTCTTCAAGAGCAGTGGCATGTTGCAGGACTTCCGTCAAGGAATTTAGTTTCGTACAGCCTAAGACATCCAATTTTCTGAGAGATTCAGACAACTTGGGCAATTCCAGCAGACTATTACAACCGTGAATTGATAGGTGTTTTAGGTTTGGTAGGAGTTCTTGATCCCCTGATGATGAGAAGGATGATGGCGAAGATGAGAGGCCAATCAAATTATTGCAACAGGTATTTAAGCTCTCTAGTGAGTTCAAGCCACGGATCTCCTCCTCCAATAAGTAGACCAGATCATCACAACAAAATATATGCAATGTTCGGAGAGAAGCAAGGTTCTTCCAAAACCCCAAGGGCGATGATGACTGTCGCGATGATGAAAACAACCCATTGCAATATTCAATACGCAAAGAATGCAGGGATATGCTCAGCCCTCTCGTCTCCTCCTCCTCCTCCAGCAGTGACGCCAGATCCTCCTCTTTAAATACTGCAATACTTAATTTTTCAAGAGATTTAAAGTACCTACAAGTCATTTTTTTCCTGAGAAGAAGGAGATGACTGTCTCAGTGCTTGTTTCATAGATACTAATACCGAGGCAAGATAGTGTGGTTAGATTGCTCATCAAGCCCAACTGAATATTTGTTCCTTCCATTCTTAAACCAGTAAGAGATGGCAGCTTTGGCATGACCAGCAAATTAGGACAATGGCTGATCTCAAGCTTTGCAAGGCGTGGTAAAATCAGCGTTGCCTCAGCAGTTCCTTCATCCTCTGACCAGGCCTCCAAGCTCTTCATACGATACAACACTAATTTCTCCAACGAGGGAAATGCTTGCACCGTACTATTACTTTCATTGCCGCTGCAGATGTGCTTCACCTTATCCATATACTCCAAGTAAAGAAATTTAAGCGAACGTGACTGCCATAAGGGCGGGAGATGTTCGCAGCTCGTGCAATCTTGCAAATGGATTTCAACTAAATTTTGTAGCAACTGAGAATCCTCCTTCATCCACGTCGGAAAGCTGGTACCCCCATAATGAAATATTTCAAGTACCTTTAAGCTAACATGGGGCCTAAGGCCCTCCAACACTTCTTCGGCAATTTTTATCGATGCAACATCTTCATCACGAGGGTACGGATTCCACTGAACCATATTCCAGCATAATGTTAATGAGCAAAGATTATGTTTGGAACTGAGATTAGCTTTGTTAGCATCTGTTGCATCCCTCACATTCTTTAGATATACAGCTCTAGGAGGCCACCAAGATTTAAGCCATTCAATTCATCTATACGCCTTCCATTCTCATTGCCCACAATATATTTTGTCAATGTTCGCAGGCTTCTCAATTGCCCCATACTTTTTGGCAAGCACTTCAGACTTTCGCATCCATTAATATAGACATGCCTCAGGTTACTCATATTTTCATACCATCAGGCAGCTTACGTAGATGCAAGCAGCCGGAGAGTTTCAGAGTCTGTAGATTGAAAAGTGTGCTGGTGGCTTCAGGCAATACTCTGATATCAGTCAAGGAAAGGTCAAGATACCTCAAATATTTTAGAAATGTAATTGCATTGAGCTGCAGTTGTCTGATATCATGACCATATAGATTCAATGCTCTCAAGGGCATAGACTTTAATGAATCCCCAGTCGCTACAATTCCAGAAAACTGATATGGCATCAGGAGAGTGCGAATATTTGAAATTTATTTAGGGTCCTCTGACTTTCCAATTGAAATCTTGGAGGAATATACAAGTGGCGACTTTTCTTAGATATATGTTCCCAACTGACATGTTCCAGACTGCTAAGGCATTCATTCCCCATGATGGATTGTGCCAGGTCATGCATGAGGTCATGCATCTTGCATGTTGTGTGAAGTTCATAATACCGGGATTCCTTAATATCCTGAAAAAAAGATCTCCAAGCCAACTCATTAAAAATCTCATTACCTTTGTCCTCCAACTCCTTTCCTTCGTCAGACGGAATAAATCAATTAGCCATCCATAGCCGAATCAACATATATTTTTCCATCATATAATCCTTTGGAAATGTGGCACAAAAAGCAAAACATTGTTTTAAATGGGAAGGCAAATCACGATAGCTCAACCCTAAAACTGATAAAATCTTATCACCAGCCGGTAAATTCCAGATCTCACTATTTTTCACGGACAACCATTCTGCTTCTTGGCTCTTGGAATGCATAAAGGCCCCCAGTACATTCAAAGCTAGAGGCAAGCCATCACATTTCTTGACAATATCCTTACCAATGCTTACTAAATTTGAGGCTCTTCTACTCTATCTTTAAATGCTCTCTTCTTAAATAGTGTCCAAGAATCATCTCATTCAGATGCTGTGGGTGATAAGGGGGGAGTGTGCTCATCATGGATGCTACCTTCCCACGTCTTGTAGTCACAATAATCTGACTCCCTTCTTTACCTGTTTCTAGCAAGGTTTTCAATCCTTTCCACTTTTCCCAACCATCGTTCCAGACATCATCTAATACAAGAAAATACCTTTTTCCGCTTAAAACCTTTCGAAGGCGGCGTTGTAACAACTCCATGGTTGATTCGTTGCACTCTTCCCTGTAGCTGAAGTGATTATTGCTTTGGTAAGTTTCACAACCTCAAACTCATCTGACACACAGGCCCATATGAGCGGCTGAAAATGCTTCTCCACCCTCTCATCTTTATAAATCAATTGGGCCAGTGTGGTCTTGCCCAGACCACCCATGCCAAACTATGGGAAGGACTGCAACTTTCTGGTTGTTATTATCATGATCAAGCAACAATTTTACTATTTTTTCTTTATCTTCCTCTCTACCGATGACAGTTGACTCGTCAACGTAGGAGTAGGTTAGTGGCCTATCTCTGTTTTGTGGTTGTGTTGTGGGAGTGAAATGAAATTGGTGTCCCTCCGTTATGATTCCATTTATTTTCTCATTAATATCATTTAACTTTTGCCCCATCCGAAAACGAAACAAAACTGGATTATGAAAAGAAAAGAAGCTGCGAACCTTTTTCGTCATATCATTCGCTGCCTTCCGCCGCATGACTTCCACATTGAAGTCATCCAGAATGTCATCTGCTTGATAGGCTCTCTCCTTCAGTCCTTCCAACCAGCGGTTCACATGATCCTCAGCTTGCCGCTCCTCTGCGTTGCCAATTATGGATTTGATCGCCGATAGTTTTCTTTCAAGCTCTTCTAGCTTCTCCAAAATCCCCCACATCACTCCAAACTGTTGAAAAACTTGATCGGTTGCCTTTCTTGTCAGCACCGATAGTAGAGCGGAGACGAGCACGTCCGGCATCGCTCTTTGGTGCAGTAGAGAGTCTCTCCGGTTGATCTGGGAAGACGATTTATGATTGAGCACAAAGAAAGTGGCTCGGTGGAGATGCTCTTGTTTCTTTTTACTAAATCTGTGGTTGCTTTCAACACTTGTCCTTCCCTAGCTTCAGCCGACCCACCTATTTGTTTAATCAAAACATCGCTATGACCATCCATGTCAGGCGTCTCAAACGGTGCCCATAGCGTTCATACAACACTATTTTTCTTTCACAACCTGCCAGATTGTTTATAATGATCAGATCAAAGTGTTGGGTGCTCCCTCCACGTAGGGAGGGAACCGGCCCATGATAACATAATTTGTTACAGAGCCCATGATAACAACTCCATCACAGTTTGTTACGGAGCTGTTTTCAAAAAGGGAAAACAAATCCGGAAATAAGGAGGGGGAGAGAGATCCGTATGTGGCAGATACGTTCAAAAAGGGAAAACAAATCCAGAAATAAAAGAGGGGGAGAGATCCGTACGTGGCAGATACGAGAGAAGAAAAATCCCAGATTAGGGGGAGAGAGCTGTGTGCGGCCTGAGAGAGATCCAGAGAAGCCCAGGCTTGGGAAAAATCCTGTGCAACCTCAAGAGGTCGATACGGACGAGTCTGAGAGCAGATTTGGGGGCACGGAAGAGCAACCACACGTTGGTGAGATCTTTCTTGTACCCACATTACTATTATTTTAAGTTCGAAGTGTTTCCTGATTTTTGGGCAAAAAAATTAGAAGAAAAGTTGTAATTTTTTATTAAGATTAGTGAAGTGCTCTCGGAATTTGCCCCGTGGTTTTTCCCTTTCACATTGGAGGGTTTTTCACGTAAATTTGGTGTTTTTATGTGGTGTTTATTTTTATTCCGCATATTCTGTGATTGTGGTAGATCGGTATATTTTTCTGTGATTGTGCACGCATATTTGTTCCGAGGGTGATTGAGGGTGTATTCCCAACAATTGTGGTATCAGAGCAAGGTTGCAAGCCCAGAACAAATTATTTGAGCGTGCCACAGATGGATTCTACCACTAATACTAGCAGGATGATTAGTCTCAATGGCAGTAATTGGTTGATTTGGAAACCAAAGATGATGGATCTCTTGTATTGCAAAGATTTAGCCAAGCCGATTGAGAAGATGGGAGAGAAGCCAGAAAAATATGATGATGAAGATTGGGCTACTATGGATAGAAAAGCAATCAGTGTCATCAGGCAATGGGTGGATGACACAGTATTCCATCATATTTCAAATGAAACCTCAGCCTATGAACTATGGAAGAAGTTAGAAGGGTTGTATGAGAGGAAAACTGCCGGAAATAAAGCATACTTAATCAGAAAGCTTGTAAATCTGAAGTACAATCAATTGCAGAGCACCTAAATGAGATGAAGAGCATTGTGAACCAGCTGGCCACAATGAAGATGCTTATGGAAGATGAACTTCAGGCACTCCTGTTGTTGAGTTCTCTACCTGATAGTTGGGAGACACTGGTGGTGTCATTGAGTAACTCCGCCCCTGATGGAGTTATCACCATGAGTCAGGCTACTAGCAGCTTGCTCAATGAGGAGGAAAGAAGGAAGGGAACTGGAGAGTCTCAAACACAGACAGATGTACTTGTCACAGAGGGCAGAGGGAGACAGTTTACTAGAAAAGAAAACAACAGAGGCAGAAGCAAATCCAGACCAAGGAAGGAAATCGAATGCTACCATTGTCATAAGAAAGGACACTACAAAAGTGAATGTAGACTGCTAAAGAAGAAGAACAATGAAGGCGGTAAGGCAGAAGATAAGAAAGATAGAGAGGTAGCAGCAGTTGCCTCAGGAGAAGACATCATTCTATTTACAGAATGTGTTGATCAGTGCTTAGCCACCACATCAAATCAGGTTGATTGGGTGGTAGATACTGGAGCTTCTTATCATGCCACACCCAGGAGAGAGTTCTTCACATCCTACAGGATAGGTGATCTTGGTGTGATCCGAATGGGAAACAATGGTGTTTCCAAAATATGTGGGATAGGAGAAGTAGTGGTCCAGACCCGTGAAGGCAGCAGATTGATACTCAAAGAGGTCAGACATGTTCCAGATCTCAGGATGAATCTCATCTCAGCAGGCAAGCTAGATGAAGAGGGATATGTTAGCCAGTTTGGGGGAGATCAATGGAAGTTAATCAAAGGTGCTATGGTGATTACCAAAGGACAGAGATCATGCACATTATACAAGTTGCAGTCCAGTTTGGTTAGGGGAGAGGTATGCGCAGCAGAGCATGATACTGCAGATTTGTGGCACAAGAGATTAGGCCATATTGGCGGAAAGGGATTGCAAACTCTCGTCAGGGCAGGGGTCTTACCAGAGATACAGGACAGAGTTCTCAGTGATTGTACCCACTGTGTGGTGGGTAAGCAGCACAGGGTGACATTTCAGAGTAGCTCCAAGAAGAAGACTGGCCTTTTGGAGCAAGTGTACTCAGATGTGTGTGGACCCATGAGGGAGAAGACCTTAGGAGGAGCCTCATATTTCGTCACATTTATAGATGATGCTTCCAGAAAGGTGTGGGTTTTTGTTTTAAAGTCCAAGGACCAGGTGGCAGCAGTTTTTGAGTTTTTTCACAGGCTTGTGGAGAGGCAGACAGGAAAGAAGTTGAGATGCATTCGTACAGACAATGGGGGAGAGTACATAGGAGTCTTTCACCAGTACTGCAGAGCACAAGGCATCAGACATGAGCAAACAGTGCCAAAGACTCCACAGGAGAATGGAGTAGCTGAGAGAATGAACAGGACAATAGTGGAGAGAGTCAGGTGCATGCTCTCCCAGTCCAAGTTGCCCAAGAGCTTTTGGGGGGAGGCAGTCCAGACAGCATGTTATTTGATAAATAGATCTCCCTCATCAGCTCTAGATGGAGAGGTGCCAGAGAAGGTGTGGACAGGCAAGAATGTCAGATATGATTATCTAAGGATTTTTGGCTGCAGGGCATTTGTGCATGTGCCTAAGGATGAGAGGACAAAGTTAGATGACAAGACAAGACAATGTATCTTTCTGGGGTTTGGTGATGAGCAGTTTGGCTATAAGCTGTGGGACCCAGTTGATAGGAAGGTAGTCAGGAGCAGAGATGTCATATTCTATGAGGATCAAACCATAGAAGACATCAAGAGGGCAGAGCATCAGTCTGAGTCAGATATGTATGGCCCAATAGATATAGAGCCTGTCAGTCCTCCAGCAGTTCATGCAGATGAGCCAGAGAAACAGCCAGTACAGGGTGCAGATGAGCAGCAGCCTACACCTATTGAGGATACAGATCAGGAGATTCAGATCCCTGAGGAGGAGCTACCGACAGAGGTGAGGAGATCCACGAGAGCAAGGCAACCATCTAGTCGATATTCAGTGCATGAATATATCATGTTGACAGATGCAGATGAGCCAGAGTCATATGAGGCGGCCCATGTCAGTGAGCAGCGGGAGCAGTGGCAGAGAGCTATGCAGGAGGAGATGGACTCTCTTCTGCATAATCATACATATGACTTGGTAGCTAGGCCCAAGGGGAGAAAGGTACTCAGAAACAAGTGGGTCTACAAGGTAAAGGCAGAAGAGAAAAGCTCACAGCCTAGATATAAAGCACGACTAGTTGTGAAGGGCTTTGCACAAAAGAAGGGAGTTGATTTCGATGAGATATTTTCTCCAGTAGTGAAGATGACCTCAATCAGGATGGTGTTAGGATTGGCAGCTAACATGAACATGGAGGTAGAGCAGTTGGACGTGAAGACAGCATTCTTGCACGGTGACTTAGAGGAAGAGGTCTATATGGAGCAGCCTGAAGATTTCAAGGTGAAAGGCAAGGAGCACATGGTGTGCAGACTTAGAAAGAGTCTGTATGGTCTCAAGCAGGCGCCCCGGCAGTGGTACAGAAAGTTTGAGGCTTTCATGGTACAGGTTGGTTATAAAAGAACAACCACAGATCATTGTGTCTTCATTAGAAGGTTCCCTGGAGGTGATTTTATCATCATTCTCTTATATGTGGATGATATGTTGATTGTTGGGCAGGACACCAGCAAGATTGTCACACTGAAGAAGGAGTTAGGGAAAGCTTTTGATATGAAGGATATGGGGCCAGTGAAACAAATATTGGGGATGCATGTATTCAGGGATAGACAAGCATGCAGGTTATGGTTGTCCCAGAAGAAATACATAGAGAAGGTGCTTCAGAGATTCAGCATGAGCAATGCCAAGTCAGTGGCATGTCCACTAGCTGGACACTTCAAGCTGAGTTCAGAGCAGAGCCCAGCCTCAGAGGAAGAGAAGCAGGAGATGAATAGAGTCCCTTATGCCTCAGCCGTGGGTAGTCTTATGTATGCTATGGTCTGTACCCGACCAGACTTAGCATATGCAGTTGGCTTAGTGAGCAGGTTCCTAGCGAATCCAGGAAAGGAGCATTGGGCAGCAGTCAAATGGATCATGAGGTACTTGAGAGGTACAACTAGCTTGAGTCTTTGTTATGGACAGGGAGAACCTGTGTTACAGACATATACAGATGCAATATGGCAGGAGATGTTGACTCCAGGAAGTCCACATCCGGTTACTTGGTTACATTTGCAGGAGGTGCAATTTCATGGCAGTCCAAGTTACAGAAGTGTGTTGCATTATCATCCACAGAGGCCGAGTACATAGCAGTGACAGAAGGATGCAAGGAGATATTGTGGCTGAAGAGATTTCTTTAGGAGCTGGGTGTTAGACATGATACTTATGTGGTCTATTGTGACAATCAAGCACTATTCACCTGAGCAAGAATCCGACTTTTCTCTCCAAGTCGAAGCACATTGATATGCATTATCACTGGATCAGATAGGTCCTGGAAGAGAAGCAGTTGCTGTTGTGAAGATCCATACAGATGATAATGGGTCAGATATAATGACAAAGTCATTACCTATCAAGAAGGTTGAAGCTTGTAGAAAGAAAGCAGGCTTGGTGGATTTCCCCACGTAGTCGGAAGGGGGAGATATTGTTGGGTGCTCCCTCCACGTGGGGAGGGAACCGGCCCATGATAACAAACTGCATCATAGTTTGTTACGGAGCCCATGATAACAAACTGCATCACAGTTTGTTACGGAGCTGTTTTCAAAAAGGGAAAACAAATCCCAAATAAAGGAGGGGGAGAGAGATCCGTATGTGGCAGATACGAGAGAAGAAAAATCCCAGATTGAGAGAGCTGTGTGCGGCCTGAGAGAGATCCAGAGAAGCCCAGGCTTGGGAAAAATCCTGTGCAACCTCAGGAGGTCGATACGGACGAGTCTGAGAGCAGATTTGGGGGCACGGAAGAGCAACCACACGTTGGTGAGATCCTTCTTGTACCCACATCAACTATTATTTTAAGTTCGAAGTGTTTCCTGATTTTTGGGCAAAAAAATTAGGAGAAAAGTTGTAATCTTTTATTAAGATTAGTGAAGTGCTCTCGGAATTTGCCCCGTGGTTTTTCCCTTTCACATTGGAGGGGTTTTCCACGTAAATTTGGTGTTTTTGTGTGGTGTTTATTTTTTCCGCATATTCTGTGATTGTGGTAGATCGGTATATTTTTCTGTGATTGTGCACGCATATTTGTTCCGAGGGTGATTGAGGGTGTATTCCAACAATTGTGGTATCAGAGCAAGGTTGCAAGCCCAGAACAAATTATTTGAGCGTGCCACAGATGGATTCTACCACTAATACTAGCAGGATGATTAGTCTCAATGGCAGTAATTGGTTGATTTGGAAACCAAAGATGATGGATCTCTTGTATTGCAAAGATTTAGCCAAGCCGATTGAGAAGATGGGAGAGAAGCCAGAAAAATATGATGATGAAGATTGGGCTACTATGGATAGAAAAGCAATCAGTGTCATCAGGCAATGGGTGGATGACACAGTATTCCATCATATTTCAAATGAAACCTCAGCCTATGAACTATGGAAGAAGTTAGAAGGGTTGTATGAGAGGAAAACTGCCGGAAATAAAGCATACTTAATCAGAAAGCTTGTAAATCTGAAGTACAATGCAGAGCACCTAAATGAGATGAAGAGCATTGTGAACCAGCTGGCCACAATGAAGATGCTTATGGAAGATGAACTTCAGGCACTCCTGTTGTTGAGTTCTCTACCTGATAGTTGGGAGACACTGGTGGTGTCATTGAGTAACTCCGCCCCTGATGGAGTTATCACCATGAGTCAGGCTACTAGCAGCTTGCTCAATGAGGAGGAAAGAAGGAAGGGAACTGGAGAGTCTCAAACACAGACAGATGTACTTGTCACAGAGGGCAGAGGGAGACAGTTTACTAGAAAAGAAAACAACAGAGGCAGAAGCAAATCCAGACCAAGGAAGGAAATCGAATGCTACCATTGTCATAAGAAAGGACACTACAAAAGTGAATGTAGACTGCTAAAGAAGAAGAACAATGAAGGCGGTAAGGCAGAAGATAAGAAAGATAGAGAGGTAGCAGCAGTTGCCTCAGGAGAAGACATCATTCTATTTACAGAATGTGTTGATCAGTGCTTAGCCACCACATCAAATCAGGTTGATTGGGTGGTGGATACTGGAGCTTCTTATCATGCCACACCCAGGAGAGAGTTCTTCACATCCTACAGGATAGGTGATCTTGGTGTGATCCGAATGGGAAACAATGGTGTTTCCAAAATATGTGGGATAGGAGAAGTAGTGGTCCAGACCCGTGAAGGCAGCAGATTGATACTCAAAGAGGTCAGACATGTTCCAGATCTCAGGATGAATCTCATCTCAGCAGGCAAGCTAGATGAAGAGGGATATGTTAGCCAGTTTGGGGAGATCAATGGAAGTTAATCAAAGGTGCTATGGTGATTACCAAAGGACAGAGATCATGCACATTATACAAGTTGCAGTCCAGTTTGGTTAGGGGAGAGGTATGCGCAGCAGAGCATGATACTGCAGATTTGTGGCACAAGAGATTAGGCCATATTGGCGGAAAGGGATTGCAAACTCTCGTCAGGGCAGGGGTCTTACCAGAGATACAGGACAGAGTTCTCAGTGATTGTACCCACTGTGTGGTGGGTAAGCAGCACAGGGTGACATTTCAGAGTAGCTCCAAGAAGAAGACTGGCCTTTTGGAGCAAGTGTACTCAGATGTGTGGGACCCATGAGGGAGAAGACCTTAGGAGGAGCCTCATATTTTGTCATATTTATAGATGATGCTTCCAGAAAGGTGTGGGTTTTTTGTTTTAAAGTCCAAGGACCAGGTGGCAGCAGTTTTTGAGTTTTTTCACAGGCTTGTGGAGAGGCAGACAGGAAAGAAGTTGAGATGCATTCGTACAGACAATGGGGAGAGTACATAGGAGTCTTTCACCAGTACTGCAGAGCACAAGGCATCAGACATGAGCAAACAGTGCCAAAGACTCCACAGGAGAATGGAGTAGCTGAGAGAATGAACAGGACAATAGTGGAGAGAGTCAGGTGCATGCTCTCCCAGTCCAAGTTGCCCAAGAGCTTTTGGGGGGAGGCAGTCCAGACAGCATGTTATTTGATAAATAGATCTCCCTCATCAGCTCTAGATGGAGAGGTGCCAGAGAAGGTGTGGACAGGCAAGAATGTCAGATATGATTATCTAAGGATTTTTGGCTGTAGGGCATTTGTGCATGTGCCTAAGGATGAGAGGACAAAGTTAGATGACAAGACAAGACAATGTATCTTTCTGGGGTTTGGTGATGAGTAGTTTGGCTATAAGCTGTGGGACCCAGTTGATAGGAAGGTAGTCAGGAGCAGAGATGTCATATCCTATGAGGATCAAACCATAGAAGACATCAAGAGGGCAGGCATCAGTCTGAGTCAGATATGTATGGCCCAGTAGATATAGAGCCTGTCAGTCCTCCAGCAGTTCATGCAGATGAGCCAGAGAAAGAGCCAGTACAGGGTGCAGATGAGCAGCAGCCTACACCTATTGAGGATACAGATCAGGAGATTCAGATCCCTAAGGAGGAGCTACCGACAAAGGTGAGGAGATCCACGAGAGCAAGGCAACCATCTAGTCGGTATTCAGTGCATGAATATATCATGTTGACAGATGCAGATGAGCCAGAGTCATATGAGGCGGCCCATGTCAGTGAGCAGCGGGAGCAGTGGCAGAGAGCTATGCAGGAGGAGATGGACTCTCTTCTGCAAAATCATACATATGACTTGGTAGCTAGGCCCAAGGGGAGAAAGGTACTCAGAAACAAGTGGGTCTACAAGGTAAAGGCAGAAGAGAAAAGCTCACAGCCTAGATATAAAGCACGACTAGTTGTGAAGGGCTTTGCACAAAAGAAGGGAGTTGATTTCGATGAGATATTTTCTCCAGTAGTGAAGATGACCTCAATCAGGACGGTGTTAGGATTGGCAGCTAGCATGAACATGGAGGTAGAGCAGTTGGATGTGAAGACAGCATTCTTGCATGGTGACTTAGAGGAAGAGGTCTATATGGAGTAGCCTGAAGGTTTCAAGGTGAAAGGCAAGGAGCACATGGTGTGCAGACTTAGAAAGAGTCTGTATGGTCTCAAGCAGGCGCCCCGGCAGTGGTACAGAAAGTTTGAGGCTTTCATGGTACAGGTTGGTTATAAAAGAACAACCACGGATCATTGTGTCTTCATTAGAAGGTTCCCTGGAGGTGATTTTATCATCCTTCTCTTATATGTGGATGATATGTTGATTGTTGGGTAGGACACCAGCAAGATTGTCACACTGAAGAAGGAGTTAGGGAAAGCTTTTGATATGAAGGATATGGGGCCAGTGAAACAAATATTGGGGATGCATGTATTCAGGGATAGACAAGCATGCAGGTTATGGTTGTCCCAGAAGAAATACATAGAGAAGGTGCTTCAGAGATTCAGCATGAGCAATGCCAAGTTAGTGGCATGTCCACTAGCTGGATACTTCAAGCTGAGTTCAGAGCAGAGCCCAGCCTCAGAGGAAGAGAAGCAGGAGATGAATAGAGTCCCTTATGCCTCAGCCGTGGGTAGTCTTATGTATGCTATGGTCTGTACCCGACCAGACTTAGCATATGCAGTTGGCTTAGTGAGCAGGTTCCTAGCGAATCCAGGAAAGGAGCATTGGGCAGCAGTCAAATGGATCATGAGGTACTTGAGAGGTACAACTAGCTTGAGTCTTTGTTATGGACAGGGAGAACCTGTGTTACAGACATATACAGATGCAGATATGGCAGGAGATGTTGACTCCAGGAAGTCCACATCCGGTTACTTGGTTACATTTGCAGGAGGTGCAATTTCATGGCAGTCCAAGTTACAGAAGTGTGTTGCATTATCGTCCACAGAGGCCGAGTACATAGCAGTGACAGAAGGATGCAAGGAGATATTGTGGCTAAAGAGATTTCTTCAGGAGCTGGGTGTTAGACATGATACTTATGTGGTCTATTGTGACAATCAGAGCACTATTCACCTGAGCAAGAATCCGACTTTTCACTCCAAGTCGAAGCACATTGATATGCGTTATCACTGGATCAGACAGGTCCTGGAAGAGATGCAGTTGCTGTTGGAGAAGATCCATACAGATGATAATGGGTCAGATATAATGACAAAGTCATTACCTATCAAGAAGGTTGAAGCTTGTAGAAAGAAAGCAGGCTTGGTGGATTTCCCCACGTAGTCGGGAGGGGGAGATATTGTTGGGTGCTCCCTCCACGTGGGGAGGGAACCGGCCCATGATAACAAACTGCATCATAGTTTGTTACGGAGCCCATGATAACAAACTGCATCACAGTTTGTTACGGAGCTGTTTTCAAAAAGGGAAAACAAATCCGGAAATAAAGGAGGGGGAGAGAGATCCGTATGTGGCAGATACGAGAGAAGAAAAATCCCAGATTGGGGGGAGAGCTGTGTGCGGCCTGAGAGAGATCCAAAGAAGCCCAGGCTTGGGAAAAATCCTGTGCAACCTCAGGAGGTCGATACGGACGAGTCTGAGAGCAGATTTGGGGGCACGGAAGAGCAACCACACGTTGGTGAGATCCTTCTTGTACCCACATTACTATTATTTTAAGTTCGAAGTGTTTCCTGATTTTTGGGCAAAAAAATTAGGAGAAAAGTTGTAATTTTTATTAAGATTAGTGAAGTGCTCTCGGAATTTGCCCCGTGGTTTTTCCCTTTCACATTGGAGGGGTTTTCCACGTAAATTTGGTGTTTTTGTGTGGTGTTTATTTTTATTCCGCATATTCTGTGATTGTGGTAGATCGGTATATTTTTCTGTGATTGTGCACGCATATTTGTTCCGAGGGTGATTTAGGATGTATTCCCAACACAAAGCTCTCCTGATCTATTTATTAATGAGTAAAATATCTATTTTTGTTGTACGCATGGCATGCGAACGGCATTAGTCGTTGTGCCGGTCAATGAAATAATCGGATTACCAACCGAAGCTAATAATCACAACCCAACAAAACATGTTAAATAATGGAATGTTGATTGGTACAAAGAAATAATCGGATTAGCAGCATTGGCTTTATCGATTCGATTCGATTCGATTAGTTGTCTGCCATTTTCTCTTTCTTTATTATTTTTTGGAATGTTGATTGATTATCAAGAAAACGCTCGATTCCTTCCCTTTGGTTTTATTTAAAACCTGTTCGGTGCCTGTCAATTTTTTTTTTTTTTTTATTTTTATTTTTTTTTTCGAAAAGTTGATTGATACAAAGAAACGGATCGGTTTTTTTTTTTTAACCTAATTCAAATTTCAAAGCCAGTCATTTTCCTCTTTTCTTTGTTATTATTTTCTTTGAAAGCGGATCGATAACAGATAAAGCGAGAGCCTCCTGGAAAGTCTCGATTGCTTTGCTGTCTTTTTTTTTAATTTATTATTTTTTTATTATAACAAAATTTGCTCCATCTTATGATATAAAATAATGCCAACTTGCTTAAAGTTGGTACATGAACCTTAGCAGTTCCAATCTCCTTCAATTACTTTATAAAATTGCTGAATGATGATGGAATTAAAAGAAAACGGGTTCAGGAGGATGGTACCACCGTCCAAAATCAAGCATAAAAAAAAAAAAAGGCTGCTAGATAACCTAAAAATCATGATGAGATTTAAAATCAGAGAAAGGAAAAGATTATTAGTACTTAAATGCCTCCGTTCAATTATGGATTAGCATTGCCTCATAAATTAAGCATGCAAATTTATTTCTATTTCATGCAAAAAAAACTAAATTTTCTTTGAGTTTTATTACAAAACTATTTTTTATCTTATTTTGGTCATTAAATTACAAAACCATTTTTAATCAGTATATTCTTACATAGTACATATGGGAAGCACTAAATTAGGCATTAAATAAAAATGAACGAATAGTTTAGAAAGATAAAAGTTATGCCAAAGCAACACCTTTTTTTTTCATCCCTATCGCATGCCAAAGGTTAATGAACATCATGCTAGCCTTTTCTCTAATCAAGTTCTTTAATTAATTATTGCATTGCAATCACTCATAAATTCAACTAATACTTAACTTAACTAAGTCTTTTCCCAACTACATGGAGTCGGCTACATGAATCTACTTCCTCCACTCTGCCCTATTCGGGACTAAATGATACTCAAATTATAAATAGAACGTATTTTTTAACGTGGACGTTCTAATCTTTTGCATAGTTTGATTTAATAGATTTATGTTTTAGAAGATCTGATGAAGTTTTACGCTGGCTGTCAACTACCTAACGCAACCCTCCTTTATCCGAGCTTAAGATTGGCCTTGATGGAGTTTATTTATATATTTATTTATTTCTAGTATTAATGATTTGACATGTGAAAGATCTTAAGTTGCTATTCTTTCATATTTCATATTGGTAACCTAAAAGGTTGTTTGCTTTGCTCATTTGAATTTGTTATGGTTCGATTTTTGTTTAGCTTCCTAAATTGTTCGTTGGTTCCTTACATAGCAAGACTTATCCTATTATATGTTGATATTTTGACTTTATTTTCTTTTTGAATAGAATTTAGGTATGATATATATATATGTACTAATTAATTTTGTCTATCTTTCTTCATCTTTTTTAGCATCGTTTTAGCTTTTATATAAACACAAATGATGGCACAAAAGAAAAAAAAATAGATGGATAGATAAGGAATTAATGGATATACATATTGCACCTTGCTTAAATTTTATTTTTTAAGTATATTTTTTATAAAAAAAATTTGTCTACAATACCGAAATTTGGTGCCTATCATTTTCTTTCATCTTCTGATTGATCAAAAAGATATAATGCTTATCATATTGTTTGATTTCTTAGTTTCTTTTCTTAGTCTTATTCTTTGGTTCTTCTTCTTCCTTTATTATTTTTATGAATGTTGATTGATCATAAAGAAAGTGCTTTATGAGAAAGTTTAGATTTTTTAGTGCCCCCTAACCTCATTTCTTTCCCTTTTTTAATTTATTTTTTGGGAATTGATGCCCTACTTGAAGAAAAGTTTCGTCCCAGCTTAAGGAAAGGAGTCTAAAAATTTTAGAGTATATTTAAAATATAAATTAAGATAGAGAAAGTTAATTCTTACATATCTTCTTCGATCCATTGTAAGTATCATACATAAGTTCAATTACCATATATTTTTAAATATTTTTCTTAAAATCCAAGCTTCAATCTTAAGTTATCATTCCATACCTTTAAAGTCTTTAAAGCTACCATTCAATGCCACCAAACCCTTACCCAAGCCCTTAATCAATGTATCCAAAACCTTAACCAATATGCTTATGCCCTTAAACTTCCTACTATTCAAGGTACCATCCAAGCACAGCTACCGTAGGCTTAAAATAGTCCTTAAATAAGATGGAAACTCTTCTATATAATCTCGACAAGTGGCATTTAATTTTGGTATTCCTATTATAGCCCTGTGCTTGCCTCAAGGTGCGCAAGTAATGCAATTGCAAGATAGGTTGATGAGATTTGCTTCATCTCCATAAGATTTATTTTATTTTTAATATTTCATAGTTTTTCATTAAAGAGTTTTGTTTCTTACTGAGCTATGTAGCTTAATCCTATTATCATTAATTTTTTGTTGTTTTATAAAAGAGGGTATGGTTGAAGTGAGCACTTTGATAAAATGAATCTTTTGGAGTGATCTTGGAGATTGGGTGATCGTTGTGTCTGTACCAACTTTGTATATTATTTTGTAACAAATGCAAATATATTAAAGAGAAGGTAGAGATCTTTGAAAACTACCTCCATGAACTAGTTAAAAAGTTATGGAGTAGACGTGGGAGAATCAAATTTGTGATTTTTCTTTTTCTTAATTTTCTTGGGCCATTATTAATCCTTTATGGAAACACTTTGTACACCGCCCCCGGTGCAGCAAGGCCTACGTGGGCTGCACCGTCTCTTCCGATTGGTCCACGTGGCTCTCATGTGGCCTGACACGATGGGACAGAATAGCAGGAGGATAATGTTACTTTTTGATCGTACATCCATTAAAAGTCGTTCAGCCTTTGTGAAGACGAAAATGCCCTTTCCCTCCAGCCTACTTCAACCCGCCATCTTATTTGGATTTTGCTGATAAAAAATCGTAAGGTTCTGGGGTGTCGTGGGTCTTGAACTGGGGTGTCGTGGGTCTTGAACTAGGGGTGTCATGGGTCTTGAACTGGGGGTGTCGTGGGTCTTGAACAGGGGTGTCGTGGGTCTTAAACTAGGGTGTCGTGGGTCTTGAACTAGGGGTGTCATATGTCTTGAACTGGGGGTGTCGTGGGTCTTGAACTGGGGTGTCATGGGTCTTGAACTAGGGGTGTCATGGGTCTTGAACTGGGGGTGTCGTGGGTCTTGAACTGGGGTGTCGTGGGTCTTAAACTAGGGTGTCGTGGGTCTTGAACTAGGGGTGTCATATGTCTTGAACTGGGGGTGTCGTGGGTCTTGAACTAGGGGTGTCGTGGGTCTTGAACTGGGGTGTCGTGGGTCTTGAACTGGGGTGTCGTGGGTCTTGAACTAGGGGTGTCATGTTCTTGAACTGGGGGTGTCGTGGGTCTTGAACTGGGGTGTCGTGGGTCTTGAACTGGGGGTGTCGTGGGTCTTGAACTGGGGTGTCGTGGGTCTTGAACTAGGGTGTCGTGGGTCTTGAACTAGGGGTGTCATGTATCTTAAACTGGGGGTGTCGTGGGTCTTGAACTGGGGTGTCGTGGGTCTTGAACTGGGGGTGTCGTGGGTCTTGAACTAGGGTGTCGTGGGTCTTGAACTAGGGTGTCATGGGTCTTGAACTGGGGTATCGCGAGTCTCCTTGTCAAAACCTGTACTCTGTCGTCCTCCTATATCTCCCAAGTTTCCAATTTCTATAGAAAAGAAAACCAGCAATGGCGAAGACAATGGCCGATGCGGCATTTAAAGTTACACTGATGACCAAGACATCGATGCGCACCTTCTATTCCTTCCATCGAATGCATCCTGTTGGCTACGATTGGTGGCTCCGACCTTGTTAAACAGAGTGTCGTTGCTCCCCGTCCTCCATATCTCAGCGGTACCATTAGTTTGGTGCAGGTGCTGTCCTTGAACATTGCTGCCTCGCAGAAGCAGTCCTGCAGACATGCTGCTTTGCAGTCGTCTATGCTCGTTGTCGATGGCAAAATGGAGTATGACTTGTCCACCCACGTTGTGTTCCTCATGGTAGCCATCGTCAGTCCTGCGTTCCCTCTGCTGGAGACGTCTAAGCAATCTCCGACGCTGGAGTTTCCCATGCAACCATGTAAAATCTGGCTCGGGTCGACGAATTCAAACCCCGGAGGGCAAAGACAATTGGGCTCTCCATTGCTCCCGAGGCTGCAGTAGCTGTTAATCCCGCAAAAACCCCTGACCAGGCACCAGTTGTCCAGCGCTGCCCATTCCACCACTGTTGTTGAGCTGCCATTTTTTCCAAAGCTATGCGAGTAAAGCCGGAGAATCCCATCCGGCTCTACTGTCACTCGGTAATAGATCTCAGCTGCACTCCAAGAACTGAAATTCTTGGCCTGTGCCAAGTTCTTGGTGAAATTACCTTTGTTGCCGGCCAAGTACAGGGTACCATTGCTGTCCAAGTTCATGTGAGGAGGAAACCAATCTGGAAGGTGCTTGTGTCCCAATAGGCATCATCGGCGGTATCCGATGTGTCGACAGGATACAACACAAGGTTCCCATCCTTTGATTGTTAAGCCGATACCTTTCGGTCGATCGATCGGTCTCAGATATGCTCGAGAAGAGCTGGGTTTGTGGCAGCATGCTTTGTCCTGCTACAAGCGTGTCCATGGGAGAGCTGAAAGTAGACCATATAATCACTTGCCGTGAATTGTAGAGAACAAAGTTGCCGGTATCAAGCATCGCAGCCATGGCTACAGCCTCACTAGCCTGAGATATGTCCTTCTCTTGGCCGCCAGGGGCATTCCAGAGAAGCCGGCCATCGTAGGTCAACCAAATGGAGCCATCCATGATCGGTGGATCGTCGCGGTTGGCTGTCCACACAACGGTCCAATTGGGGGTGGTAGCAAGCCATACTCCTATCGCCAAACCCTGGGCTTTCGGGTAGAATCCGAAGGCGAAGCGGCCAGAAGGCGAGAGCCACGAGGCATCAACGGAGGCAGAGAGCGAAGAACCTAAGGTAATATTGGTTTGTGGGTGTCGTGGGTCTTAAACAAGGTGTCATGGGTTTTGAACTAGGGTGTTGTGGATCTTAAACTAGGGGTGTCGTGGGTCTTGAACTAGGGATGTCGTGGGTCTTGAACTGGGGTATCATGGGTCTTGAACTAGGGATGTCGTGGGTCTTGAACTGGGGTGTCGTGAGTCTTGAACTAGGGTGTCGTGGGTCTTGAACTGGGGTGTCGTGGGCCTTGAACTAGGGGTGTCATGGGTCTTGAAATGGGGGTGTCGTGGGTCTTGAACTGGGGTGTCGTGGGTCTTAAACTAGGGTGTCGTGGGTCTTGAACTAGGGGTGTCATGTGTCTTGAACTGGGGGTGTCGTGGGTCTTGAACTAGGGGTGTCGTGGGTCTTGAACTGGGGGTGTCGTGGGTCTTGAACTGGGGTATCGTGGGTCTTGAACTAGGGTGTCGTGGGTCTTGAACTAGGGGTGTCATGTATCTTGAACTAGGGGTGTCGTGGGTCTTGAACTGGGGTGTCGTGGGTCTTGAACTGGGGGTATCGTGGGTCTTGAACTAGGGTGTCGTGGGTCTTGAACTAGGGGTGTCATGGGTCTTGAACTGGGGGTGTCGTGGGTCTTGAACTGGGGGTGTCATGGGTCTTGAACGGGGGTGTCGTGGGTCTTGAACTAGGGTGTCGTGAGTCTTAAACTAGGGTGTCGTGGGTCTTGAACTAGGGGTGTCGTGGGTCTTGAACTAGGGGTGTCGTGGGTCTTGAACTGGGGTGTCGTGGGTCTTAAACTAGGGTATCGTGGTCTTGAACTATGGGTGTCATGGGTCTTGAACTAGGGGTGTCGTGGGTCTTGAACTAGGGTGTCGTGGGTCTTAAACTAGCGGTGTCGTGGTTTAAGATTTTACCTTCTCCGTCCTGCGAATCTCTGAACGATCTCCTCTCCACTCCCCGGTCCCTCGCTGAGTCCATCACCCTCTCCACCACCTTTTTTCTAAACTCGTTATAAGTATCTGCTGAGAGAGTGAGTGGGGGTGAGAGAAAGAGAGATGGATGTGAGCAAGATAACGCTGGAGATCTTCTCCAGGCTAGAGAAGAATTGGTTGATGGAGTGCGAGAATGGAAACCTTTGGTCCTCTCCCAAGGCCAAGAGCAAGAAGGCCCGCATTTTGAGCATTGACGGCGGAGGCGGCATCAAAGGCCTCGTTGCTGGAGAGGCGCTGATCCATCTCGAGGATTGTATCAAATCTGCGAGCTCGGACCCTCAAGCATCCATTCCCGACTACTTCGATCTCATCGCTGGCACCGGCATTGGCAGTGTCCTGGCCGCCATGCTCACCGCCGCCGACGCCTCCGGTCGACCTCTCTTTTCCGCCCGCGCCGCCGTGGAGTATCTTGCTCCAAGCGCCGCCAGCTCTTCCACCCCGCCGGCCTCCTCCGCCGCTGGAGGCGGCGCTTCTCTGGCCGCAGCTTCGAGGCCGTCCTCCGCGACGCTCTCCGCAGACCCGATGGCGGAATTCTCACTCTAAAGAACGCACGCAAGCCTCTCCTTATCCCCTGCTACGATCTCAATACCAGTGCTCCCTTTGTCTTCTCCCGCGCCGACGCCGTCGAGTCGCCGAGCTTTGATTTCGAGCTGTGGAGTGTTTGCCGGGCGACGGCCGCCACCCCGGGGCTGTTCTCGCCGTGCAAGCTCGCGTCGGTAGATGGGAAGATGGCTTGCGTCGCCGTCGATGGGGGGCTCATGATGAACAACCCCGCCGCCGCCGCTGTCACCCACGTGCTCCACAACAAGCGGGACTTCCCCACCGTCACCGCCGTCGAGGACCTCCTCCTCCTCTCTCTCGGCAGCGGCCGGCCGTCGGCTGCCGGGAAGTGCTCGGAGCAGGGTGTTCAAGACCCACGACACCTCCAGTTCAAGACCCATGACACCCATAGTTCAAGACCCACGACACCCTAGTTTAAGACCACGACACCCCAGTTCAAGACCCACAACACCCCCAGTTCAAGACCCATGACACCCCTAGTTCAAGACCCACGACACCCCAGTTCAAGACCCACGACACCCCCAGTTCAAGACACATGACACCCCTAGTTCAAGACCCACGACACCCTAGTTTAAGATCCACGACACCCCAGTTCAAGACCCATGACACCCCCAGTTCAAGACCCACGACACCCCAGTTCAAGACCCATGACACACCCAGTTCAAGACCCATGACACCCCTAGTTCAAGACCTATGACACCCTAGTTCAAGACCCACGACATCCCCAGTTCAAGACCCACGACACCCCAGTTCAAGACCCACGACACCCCCAGTTCAAGATACATGACACCCCTAGTTCAAGACCCACGACACCCCAGTTCAAGACCCACGACACCCCAGTTCAAGACCCACGACACCCCCAGTTCAAGACCCACGACACCCTAGTTTAAGACCCACGACACCCCAGTTCAAGACCCACGACACCCCCAGTTCAAGACCCATG
Organism: Calamus simplicifolius; assembly: GCA_900491605.1. Classification (NCBI taxonomy): domain Eukaryota; kingdom Viridiplantae; phylum Streptophyta; class Magnoliopsida; order Arecales; family Arecaceae; genus Calamus; species Calamus simplicifolius. Next base: position 83,842 of record UESW01003161.1, on the reverse strand, counting down.
ACACCCCTAGTTCAAGACCCACGACACCCCAGTTCAAGACCCACGACATCCCAGAACCTTACGATTTTTTATCAGCAAAATCCAAATAAGATGGCGGTTGAAGTAGGCTGGAGGGAAAGGGCATTTTCGTCTTCACAAAGGCTGAACGACTTTTAATGGATCTATGATCAAAAAGTAACATTATCCTCCTGCTATTCTGTCCCATCGTGTCAGGCCACATGGGAGCCACATGGACCAATCGGAAGAGACGGTGCAGCCCACGTAGGCCTTGCTGCACCGGGAACGGTGTACAAAGTATTTTTCATCCTTTATTTTGACATGGCAGCCCATCTCAGTTGCACTTGAACTGTGCCAGAGTCCAATTGATGGACTAAACCTCTCCTAGACCGAACTTGAGCCATGGTCATAAGAACCAAATAGCTTAAGATGTATCCACATTTGCCTCGATTAGCCAGCAAATAATTTCTCTTCTAAGGCCTTATGTAATCTAAATCTTGGCTACAAGCACTAATCTAAAGAAATTATTTAGACTCTTTAATCTTGTATGAATATATACTAAGATCTATCTACAATATAACTGATATGGAAATAAAAAATGCCAATACAAACTCTCGTATACTTCTTCTATTAAATCCTAGCATTCTCACCAAGCTAGCAATTAATATTCAGATTCAATCACAATCATAAACACTATTATCAGCTCACTGCTAATATTAAAAGAATTCAATGACATGCCTCCAAGTTCGCATAGACTGTTCACAAATTTTGCTTTGGTATCATTTGTTGTAATCTATGATATCACATAAATGACAATTGAATAAGCATTATTTGAACTTTTTAATCCTACATAAATATCCAAAATTTTTCATTATAGGTTCACATGGAGGATGATTGAATGGAAACCAAAGAGGAGTTGAAATGAAGGATTACACATCTATTGATACCATGATAAATTCTGTCATTTATTCCAAGAAGGGATTTACCGAGGGATTTTACAAAGGGAAAAAAATCTCCCATAATTTCGAGGGATTTTTGATAAAAAAATATAACTATAAAATTTTCAAAAAAATATTTTCTCACAAAATCCGTCACAAAATTAATTTTGCAAGGAATTTTTTGAGGTTTATTTCTAACATAAATGGGTTCTTTGTAAAAAAAATTTCTATAAAACAATCCCTTGAAAATTCCCTTGGAAATAATTTTTGTGAGGTATTTTTTGATGGATTTATTTTTCAATACTGAGTTCATATTAAAAATTTTGATAAAAAATATCCCTCACAAAATTAATTTTTGAGGGATTTTGTGAGGCATTTTTTGATGATTTGCAAGTTATTTTTTAAGGAATATTTCTATAATAAATGGCTTCTTTATAAAAAAGAAGTTGTTAAAAAAATCCCTCAAAAAATTCCTCAAAAATTAATTTTGCGAGGAATTTTTTGAGGGATTTATTTTTCATTAATGAGTCATTAAAAATATTTTGATAAAAAAATTCCTTTGAAAAATTCCTCAAAAAATTAATTTTTGAGGAATTTTGCAAGGGATTTTTTGATGATTTTGTAAGAGAATTTCGAGGGATACTTCTATAATAAATAGTTTTTTTTATAAAAATAAAAAAAATCCTTCAAAAATTACTTTTGTGAGAAATTTTTTGAGGGATTTGTTTTACATTAATAGGTCCTTAGTAAAATTTTTTGATAAAAAAAATCCATCAAAAAATCCCTTGTAAAATTAATTACTAAGGGATTTTACGAGGGATTTTTTGATAATTTTGCAAGAAATTATCCGAGGGATATTTTTATAATAAATGGTTTTTTGTAAAAAAAAGGTAAAAAATCCCTCACAAAATCACTCGAAAATTAATTTTGCGAGGGATTTATTTTTCATTAATGGGTCCTTAAGAAAATTTTTTTATGAAAAAAAATCCCTCGTAAAATTAATTTCTGAGCGATTTTGTGAGGAAATTTTTAATGATTTTTGAGAAAATTTTTGAGGGATATTTATATAATAAATGGCTTCTTTGTAAAAAAAATTGATAAATAAAAGCCTCGGAAAATCCCTCAAAAATTAATTTTGCGAGGGATTTTTTAAGAGATTTGTTTTTCATTAATAAGCCCTTAGTAAAATTTTTTGATGAAAAAATCCCTTAAAATATTCCTTACAAAATTAATTTTCAAGGGATTTTCGATGGATTTTTTTATGGACATTTCTATAATAAATAGCTTCTTCGTAAAAAAATGATTAAAAAAACTCCCTCGAAAAATCCCTTAGAAATTTATTTTTTTAGGGATTTTTGGAGGGATTTGTTTTTCATTAATGGGTCCTTAATAAAATTTTTTAATGAAAAAAATCCCTCGCAAAATTAATTTCTAAGGGATTTTTTCTAGAAAAATTTTTATAATAAATGGATTCTTTGTATAAAAAATTAATTTTGTGAGGAATGTTCTCATATATATTTTTTAATTACTAAGGACCCATTAATAAGATTTTTCTCTTTTCTTTTCTTTCTTTATATTATTTTGATTTGATTCGATGCTAAAACTCATTTCTTTTTAGCAGCATAAAGGGAAGTTCCATCCCACCTCCACAAGGAAAGAAGCCCAAAAATTTTGAATTTCTTTAAAATTTCAAGAATCCTTTGTGAGGTTACCTCAATTAAGGGAGAGGAAGCGTATATCTTGCACATCTTCTCAGATATATATTGCCAAGTTTCATACAGAATTGTAGGATTGTGTTCAATGTATTGAATGGGGCTCTTTCATATTTGTTGATGGAGTGGGTATACGAGTCAAATTTAATTTTTTAAACTTCTTCAAATCTATAAGTAATTGTCTTAAGATGCGCAAGAAGCACTGCTACGCTTGGTTTACCATATTTACTCGATCCACAACATTAATCCCCACAGCACGCCATAAACTGGTTAGATGGTATTATCCAACTTTTTCCTAATGTTAACATTGTTATGGATGGAACTTAATTTTATCAAGAGGGAGTTTGAATTCAAATTTTGAATTCGATTTGGCCAACTAAGGAAGCTGATTTTGGGAAGGATTTGTTACAACTTCCAAATCTGATCTTGGGGAGGATTTGTTGGAGATTTTTAAGGCAACAAATCAGTCCATGGTTGCCAAAAGTGTGGAGCTAGTTTTGGAAATCAGCCATGGTTGCCAAAAGTGTGGAGCCAGTTTTGGGATGGGATTAGACTGGAGGAGAGTCTTCGATCCTTTTGTGTCTTCTTCAACCGATGAAGTTGAGAAAAAAAAAGAAGGCTCTGTGAGGACATCCTCCGTGAGCTGTAGATCCTGATTCAACTCTCTGGATCATAAGAGTTTCTGAGAGAGAGTGTTTTGAGGGCTTGTACCTGATTCAACTCTTAGTGAAGCTTTGCAGATCCTATGCCACCGTGAACGTAGCCCAGTTTGGGTGAATCACGTAAAATCCTCGACTCTCGCTGTTTTCTTTTGAATTTTGGTTCCTATTATTATTCTGTGTTTTTTTATTGATTTTATCGTAACTACATGCTTGGCCGTACTAATAGCGATCTTATTAGAGGAATATTTGTTGTATTCCCTATCAAATTGATATCAGAGCCTCGTTTTCTTCATATTATTACGGTCGAACAAATCAACAAAGAGATGGCAGAAGATAAAATCAAAATCAAAAAATTTAATGGTCACAATTTTGGATGGTGAAGGATGCAAATTGAGGACTACCTATATCAGAAGGATCTTTACCTTCCATTAGAGGGAAAGAAGCCGGATTCAATGAGTGACTCAGATTGGATGATTCTGGATAGAAAAGCCCTGGCCACGATCAGATTATCGTTGACACCTCAAGTGACGTATAATATTGCAAAGGAAAAGACCACCGTGGATATGATGACTACTTTAACAAAGCTATATAAAAAACCTTCCACCTCAAATAAGATATTTCTTATGAAAAAGCTCTTCAATTTGAAGATGGCTGAGAATAGTTCAGTGACGGAGCATCTGAACAAGTTCAACATGATGATTAATCAATTGGAGTCGGTCTCTGTTGCTTTTGATGATTCATTCAGGGCTCTTCTTTTCTTATGTTCCTTTCCAGAGAGTTAGGATAATCTTGTGATGACAGTCAGCAACAAGGTATCAGGTAACCTTACATTCAATGATGTAGTTAGTTGTATATTAAATGATGAGATAAGAAGAAAGGTTGTGGGTGGGATTTCTACAAGTGATGCACTCATGGTGGATACCAGAGGAAGATCACAGAAGAGGAAGAAGTCAGAGAAAGGCCGATCCAAGAGCAGAGGAAAGTCCAAAGGGAGATTTTCCATGAAGTGTTGGAATTGCGGGAAGAAAGGTCACATGAGCAAGGATTGTTGGGGTAAGAAGAAGGAAAAAGGTGCAGAGAGCAAGATAGAAGGTCAGGAAGCAAATGTTGTTAGTACTATTGAGCGTAATTTTGAGGATGTGTGTCTGTCAGCCGGCGATGGGGCAAACTCAGATCTGTGGTTTGTAGACTCAGGGGCTTCTTACCATTGTAGCTCAAAGAGACACCTATTTTTAGATTTTGTCCAAGGAGATTTTGGTCATGTCACAGTTGACAATAGACAGTGCAGAATTGTGGGTAAAGGAACAATTATACTGAAGCCAGTGACAGGCGGAGAATTGAGACTTGCACAAGCCAGATACATCCCAGAGTTAAAGAAAAACCTAATTTCTACTAGCCAGCTTGATGTTGAGGGTTATGTATCCATTTTTGGTAATTCTTAGTCAAAGATTATTAAAGGGTCTATGGTTGTTGTCAAAGGGAAGCGGACATGCACTCTCTACTTCTTGGCAAACAGTGAGAGTTCAGTTTCAGTGGCAGCAGGAGAAACAGATACAGTGACTACATTATGGCATAGGAGGCTCGGTCATCTTAGTGAGAAAAACTTAAATATTCTACACAGGAGAGAGCTTTTATCTGGGCTAAAGAAGGTGAATCTAGAGTTTTGTGAAGAGTGTATCTATGGTAAGCAGAAAGCAGTGAGTTTTTAGTTAGCAAGAACTCAAAAAAAGACTGAAAGGATAGAGTTGGTTCATTCAGATGTCTGGGGTCCAGCACCAGTGGCATCATATGCGGGCAATAAGTACTTTGTCATGTTTATAAATGATTTTAATAGAAAAGTCTGGGTGTTTGCTATGAAGGAAAAGTCTGAGGTCTTTGGCATCTTCAAGAGATGGAGAGTCATGTGTGAAAGCCAGACTGGAGCAAGTCTCAAGTGTCTCAAGACAGATAATGGTGGTGAATACTGCAGCAGAGAGTTTGATGTCTACTGTGCAGAGTATGGAATCAGAAGGATCAAGACCGTTCCAGGGACACCATAGCAGAATGGTGTGGCAGAAAGAATGAATAGGACCATTCTTGAGAGAGAAAGGAGTATGAGGTTTGACTCAGGTATACCTACATATTTTGGGTGGCAGCACTGGACACCGCAGTGTATTTGATCAATAGGAGTCCATCCAGTGCATTGGATGGTGGGATTCCAAAGGAGGTTTGGACAGAAAAATAGGTAAAACTTTCGTTCCTTAAAGTATTTGGCTGCATTGCTTATTCTCTGATTGAGAAAGAGAAGAGGAGTAAGTTAGACTCCAAGTCTACAAAGTGTGTTTTCATTGGATACGGTGGCGATGAGTATGGCTACAAGCTCTGGGATTTTCAGAACAATAAGATCATTCGAAGCAAGAATGTGGTATTTGATGAAGAGCATACTTACAAAGACAGGAAGGATGCAATGGAAGAAAAGAAATAGGAGTTTATAGAACTTGATCCTGTCAGAGATGGAGAAATTCTCTGAGTGCAAACTAAAGATGGAAACTCCGAGGATGTGGATGTGGAGGATGTGGAGGAGGAACAGACAGCCACATGCATACATCGGTACCTCAGCCGGTGTCCCCACATTGAGGAGGACCACGAGGGTTACCAGGCTATCACAGAGGTATTCTGCTAATGATTATATTTTGTAAACAGATTCTGAAAAGCCAGAATGTTTTGTTGAAGCCATGCAGGATGAAGCTAAGGTCAAGCGGGAGTTGGCTATGAAAGAGGAGATGGACT